>JANAVB010029816.1:881470-919890 GCA_029216955.1 Iris pallida | reverse complement strand
AAATATATTATTATTATTTTAATTCCTGTATTTTATTTGTTATGGCCAATTGATGTCCAAACCTAGCATAGGTTTTTGGGCCCAGTTGTGTCTAATACATTCAGAGTCTGTACAAGTCATATGGACTTAATTCATGGCTCTGGGTCCTGATCTGGTCTTCGGTGCAATTCGAATACATGGACAAAAATAGTAAATAATTAATTAATTATTTCCAGAAACTGTTGCTTGTGTTTTGAATTTTTATATATATATTTCAAGTGCTGTAAAATCTTGGAAAAATTATATTTAAATACTCTGTTAATTTAGACAATTTATTATAATTTTTCCAGCATTTATTAAGTGCTGTGGTTTTTATAAAAATAGGAAAACAGAACTCATTTTCAGTATATTTATGTTGCTGATTTTAATAAATATTTATGACGGTTTATAAATTCCAAAAAAATAGTATAAATTTCTATAATTAACAACGATCATTTGGTAACTTTATTTTATGTAAAATGGAGCTTTTTGTCTATCTCAAAAATTACTGGAACATAATGTACAGTTGATTTAATTATGGCATAGTTACGACTTACAACTTTTGTGTTATTTGAGTATAGCCGTATTGAACCCCACCCCACACTAGTGTAAAGACCCTAGAAAGTTAGTTTGAGTATTGTGTTATCCCACATTGGTTCTTATACTAAAGTCACCATTTGGCTAGGTGTCCAATCAGAAAGTCGTATTGCACTATAGTGTCGTAGTGTTTAACTTAGTATAAAAACTAAGTTTATGTATTTATTTCTACAGTGACGAGTCACCAGGCATCTATAGCATTTTTATCGCTGCTTTGCTTTGCTAGAGGCAAGTACTTTCTACAAACTTTACATACTGCTATAAACAATAAACTGTGATTCACCAACCATGTTAAAGGTGATCCTTGGGGTAGCAAGTTAAAACTTACATGTTGTATTATTTTCAGTCTCTACCATTTAGGACAGTTTTTATATCTCTCACATGTTTGAATAACGGGTTAAGGGGAAACTGTTAGTAGTGTACGTGATCATGACCCCCTTCTCTGTATGATTTACCGAGCACTGTTACATTCTACATGTAACTTTGTCGTATGTCTGATCCCGCATTTGTGTATGGACATACACCGATACCGTTAAGGGTCGTATGTACGCTTCAGAAAATGATATGTACCGCTGTACATCCACACTATTGACCGATTCACGTACATACTACGGTTTTAAACTTTTAAACTATATGTTGTCATTTCTAAAAAGAACCAATTAAACGTGATATGCCATGATTCCAGTTTATCACATTCCTGTTCATGCTTCGTATATTAATTTGCATAGAATCAGTACTTGCTCCCGTCCTGACAGGATAACAGTGTAGTATTCTTACTGAGGAGGAGTTGCTCTGTGACCCATATTATGGAGGTTACTGCGAGGACCAGGCTTTGTCTTACGAGGATATACCTGCGGGGAACTCGTCTAGTTTGTGTAGTTGCTCGGGATATTTAGTGTAGTCATGTATTAGACTACATATTTTGTAATGGACCTGTATCCAGTTTTACATTCGGACTTGTACTTGGACTTATTATTATATGGGATGACTCTTTTGTGTTTGGAGCATTTATGACTCTTATTTACTTATAGAACTGTTAGCACATTAGTCATATCTTCTTATCTCTAGAACAGCTTACTGCGCTTTATCTCAAGCGTAGGCTGGACATGACTCGGCCGGCCCAACAATTTGGGTAGCGGGTCGTGACATTTTTAGTGGTGGCCCATGCAGGTCATAACTAAATTGTTTGGTTACGTTATTGTACCAAAACTTGCCTGCAATTAGGAACTTAAGGTAATTAGACAACATTAGGAATGACGCTTAGAACACCTAGAGGAATACTAGGATTACAAATAGAAATACGTCACATGCTTGCTATTATAATAGATTCTCTTGTCTATGATTGTTTACTTTAAAGAGTCCTTATAAGTCTTTTTTATTTTTAGATGGTGCTTACTCGTTCATCCCAGTATGTCACACCTGAGAATGGCACACTCTCCATCCAGTCAGCTGATCAGTTGACCGATACACTCCACCTACCATATTTCCCTACTCCACAAATCCACAAACCCAGATGCCTCCACCACCTTCCACATCACAGTCCCAGCAGGACCCGATATCCTACCACCACCTACTCACTATACCTATCCAAGCTTCCGTCACACTCGACGGGAACCAACTGTTCACTCTGATCCAGGGGTTCCTAACAACCCATCAGGAGCAGACTACCCTACTCCGCCAGAGCATGGAGCGTTCTGAGGAACGTACCGTGGTCCTACCACCTGTAGAGCCACGACAGAGAGCAGGGACAATCAAGGACTTCATGGGTCTGAACCCCAAGGAGTTCTTAGGGACTGAGGGCATAGTTGTAGCAGATGACTGGCTAGACTCGGTAGAGAGGAAGCTCATTGGAGCTAGGTTGCCGAATGACCTCCAGGTCGAGGCAGTGGGATTTCTGCTGACAGACTTGGTAGGAGTTTGGTTCCGGAATGAGCCGCTTTACGAGAGGTGTCACGCCCCGATCCCGCTAGGGTCGTCCGTCTTGCCTGGATCCCTGCGGGATCGATCGTCTTCGCTAAGGCGGATGCCGTGTGTAAGCCTAAGTTGCGCTTGCACAAGGCCATGTACCTGCACAAAAAACTAGTCAAGCAAAAAAACATACAGCACCCATTAGTTAAGCAAAACACACACGCACGCACCCATTCATTGCAGAAAACCAAATGTTGGACACAGAGATTTGAAATAGAAATACTCATTTTATTGATAGCTTGACACTACAAAATTATGGTAATTTAGCGACTAATTTAGTGACTAACCATTTTAAGTCGCCAATTAGCGACTTACTACTGACTAATTTTCGACTAAATGACACATTAATTTTTTGAATAAAATGGTTCATTGCCATTCCGTCGGTAGAGTGTTGGTACTTCTCTAAAATTATGCAGCAACTGAAAATTGTAGTCGCTAAGTAAGTCGGAAGAATATGAAAGTTTAGTTTCTGCTATCCAGCGATGAAAATTTTAGTTGCCATTCCAAAAACTTTCCTCTTTCCAAAACCCTTCCCCCCATAAACATAACTAAATCCCGCAGTTCCCTCCCCCAATTCCCTTTTTCTAATTTTTTTCCAAAGCCCACCTCCTCCTCTTTAACCCCCAGGCCGCCTCCTCCTCTGTTGCGCCAGCCGCCGCCTCCTCTTTACCCCCACCGCCTCCTCCTCTTTAACCCCCAGGCCGCCTCCCTCCATAAACATAACTAAACCCCCAGGCCGCCTCCTCCTCACGACAGGCGGAGCCCCCGCTGTATCCTTCGACGAGCCCCAGCCCGTCTCCTCCACCGGAGGCCCCAAGGCCGTCGATCTCCTCATTTTGGATCAGGTATAAAAAATTCTATTGTTTAGATTTAATTGGTATGCTTTGAATTGCAATTTTAAGACCAAAATATGGATATCACCACTTTGGAAGGGTTTTGGTGGTTACCATGTCTGAAGTTTTTATTGCTTTAGTGTTTGTGGTTCATCAAGCTTATTTTCTGTTCTCATTTCTGCTTTTAATAACCCTAATTTTCTGTTTAATGCATAATTGAAATATATGAAAATCGTCGATATATATCCTTAAACTCATAGCATAAAACAATAACAACAAAGCTATTATAGCATCAGCTACCTAATATCCTCATCTTCCACTTATTGCATAGAGATCTGGCTAACTAATGCAGCAGTTTATAATGACAAGATCTTTAATGGGACGTATTGTACGGCCCGTCTTCTTTTTTTGCAAAAATATACACTTTCTTTTTCCATATGTTGTATGAAAATGTCTTGCGTATTTCCCTTTCTATCGTTTGGAAGAAGTTGTGCCTTTTCATCAATCTTCTCCTGCAACTTCAAAATTTTCCTTTAGGAAATAGTTTGTAAATGTCACTCTAGTCCTCTTCATTTAGCGCAGGTTACTCTAAGCTTTATAAATTTCCTTTGGTAAATAGTTTGTAAATGGTTTTGTTAGCCCCTCATATGTGGTTCAATCCTTTGGCAATATGGAATATCCTTACTTTGTAGTTTGTTTTTGCACTATCTAGAACTATCTCAATCATTAATGAATGTGTATATATTCTATCATTTGTATTATGAAATCTTAAGGTTCTAGTTTTTAGGCCCCAATCCCTTTATGAGGCTCTAATTAGACTTTCATTTGGTGGCAATGCCAATTCTTTTTAGTTTATAACAAGTATCATGAACTATTCCTGAGTTGGGACTTGCTGCAACTTGCTACCCAAAAGATCCAAGTTTACAACTTGATATCTAATTTCTTAGTACTTGAATACCCCAAACTTCTAATTTTTTGCAATTGATGTCCTATACTGCTGGTAAAAGGAAAAAAAGAGAGACTATCATTCTACCCAGTGTTTTAAAAATTGGACATGACAATTGGACCGGTCAACCCATGAACCAGTAGCTTTTTCGGACTGATTTTATATTGATCCATTGATTTTTATTCCAAAAATTCGGCACATGATGCAAACAAGCGAAAGGATTGGCTGAAAGAGGAATATTGGAAGAAAATGCAAGAGGATATGACAAAACCAGAGTACAAGGCCAGGTCGGACAGGACGAAGACAGCTCGTGCTAAGGCTCGTCTCCATACGGGTGGATCGATCCCGACTGCTGAACATTTTGACGGATGGTATGTAAAATCGTTAATTAAAGTGTAAAATTTCATCATTTATGTATATATCATAGAGTTAACTTTTATAGTGCGAAGAGGCCGCCAAGGCAGGCTTAGACACGAGTACTGTCGACTTTCCCAAGATATTCGAACGTACCCATAAAAGAAAGAACGATGGGAAGTTAGTAGACGAACGGGCTACCAAAGCATTTGTAAGTATTTGCTTGACTTTCAACAGATTATCAAAAATTTAGTTGACCTTTGCCAAACCACTATAATCAGAATATATCATGATATTTTGATGAAGTTGAATCCCATATCTAGGAAATATGTTTGGATGCTCGAATTTAAGTTCTTCAGAATCTTATCTTACCCTAAGGTCAAGTTTTGGAAGTTCCTAGTTGGAATAGAAACTTATTAACATATTGGTTTGCTGATGCTTATTGTTGCTTAGCTTTTACACAAGAGTTGGAAATAGTCATGCATTTGTTGGGAAAGTGAAAGCATGGACTAGGTATGAGAAGACTACTCTCAGACCAAGTCCTGTATTATCCTTGCCATATGAGGTTTATACTTTGTTTAGATTTTCTTGGTAACTAAATCATTTCCTTGCTGTCCATGAATTTTGGGCTTAAAGTTCCTATAGCTAAATGAACTCTAATTTGAATCGAGTTGGTCAACTAATTATTCTACTTGCCTGGAACAATTTTGTAACTTTGACAGAAGTAAAACTATTAATCCAACTTAATTTAATTTGGAAGAAACTGGAAGAGCATTATAAATAAGCAAATAATGTGTGGCAATTTGTTTTGCTTTCCAGTTTGTGGAATGTAAAATTTATGCTGTCTATATGTATGTTTGCATGCTCTTGCCATCTTCAATTTGTTTATCAACATTATAGCATGAAAGTAGTGTGGTACATAAAGCGTCACATTGTTTGTTGCTCATCCTGGTTGTACATGCGCATCATACCAAACTAATGTTCGTTCCAGGTTCTTTCAGATCCATTCCAGGATAGTCACACGAACGAGAATGTAGTGTTTCCGCGTAATATTTTTGAAAAATGCATAGGATGTTCAATGTAGTAAGAGAGGTGAAGATGGCTTGAATGCATGATTGGGTGATTTCACATGACCTACCACCAATCACTAATACATTTGTTGCAATTCTTGGAGAGAAAATATTGTCTGCCTAGTTCAAATTGATGAAAAGTGGAAACCTAGTGTAGCATGTTTTGACATTTGTTTGAATTTAGGGAAGCGGATGGTATACCTGGTCTCTAGCACAGTCCATGCCTATATAACTAGTTAAGGGTGGCAGTGCTGGTTTCTGGTTGGGTTGAGAGTATCCAACCATCTAAAACATTTCAATATGTAATTTATGTGATTACGTCGCTTGATATGAATTTCCAACCTGCTCCTTCTCATCTTAGCTAGATGCCTTCAGTTCCTAATATTCGAAACTCAGTTCTGAAATGATGGTAAAGCTTAGTAATGTAAACATCAACTTAACCGAGTTCGTCGTTACCATGTTATAATCCTTGATCATTGACAAAATTTGGCCAGAATCCTGATCTAATATTTAACTTCAAATATTCAACTAGACTAAGTAAGAAGAGAGAACAATGTGTGAACATTCGAAAAAATTTGGCCAGAATCCTGATGTAATCCTGATCTAAGATTAAGGTCGTGAAAAGGGATAAATTTTTTTGAGAGAATAATGTGTGAATATTCGGACCCTGATGCTTGGAATGATTGGGATTCTTATTCTTAACTATTCATGTAGAGTTGTTCGGTTTTTAGTTGCAAATTAGCCTACAGAAGTCTTTTAAGCCTAATTGATGGCGTGGTAGCAAAGCGCTGCAGCCACTCGATATGGTTTGGGTTATTGGGAAATATACCCGATCATTGGACCATGGTCCGATGGCTGGAAAATGCTAAAGCCTAAGGGTGTGTTTGGGAACGGAATTTAGAAATGAAAACTGAGGTTTTGGTGGTGTTAATCCCGACCCAACCCACCCGAGTTGCACCCCTACTAACCGATGGCATGGTAGCTGATCACTGCAGCCACTCGTTGTGCTTCGTCTTGGCTTGGCTTTGTATTGCTGTTGCTTTGAGGATAATAATAATAATAATAATAATAATAATAATAATGATGATGATGATAAAAAGTTGGATTTATCAGAATAGGCTTTGCTGCAACTTTGCAAAAAAGTTAGCAGAAGCAGCCTAGATAGCTGTCCCAAATCGGTCCTTAACTGAAATTAATCAGGAACATTGTTGGGGTCCCCTCATTGCATGCACTAATCGTTGGGTTTGCATTTGCAACAATACATTCCCTTTCAGAAACTGCATGATGTTGCAGCTGTATGCTATTTCTTAAAACTATAGCAAGGGGTGAGCACGGTCTGGTTGAGTCCCTTAAGCCCTTAAGCCTAATTGATGGCGTGGTAGCTAAGAGCTGCAGCCACCCAATATGGTTAGGGTTATTGGGAAATATATCGGATCACTTGACCATGGTCCGATGGCTGGAGAATGCTACGCCTAAGGCCTCGTTTGGTTCGCGGAAAGGAAAGGAAAGGAAAGGAAACCAATTATTTGCTCTTATAGTTGGTTTAAAGGATCAGTGCCCCCTTGTATTCACTAATGGGCACAGTAACAAGTTCGGTATTTGGGAAAATTTAACTTCATTGAAAAGTTCAGAATTTGGGAAATGTTTGGAACTGGAAAGAAAGAATTTTTTTACAAATATGTACTTAAAAAGGTTTCTTTTTTTGCATGTATACCCTCTCTAGAATATGCAAAATTTTCTGGATATCTTAATTTTTTTAATTACATGTATATTCCTGAAAAATGTTTCTTTTTTGCATTTCTGAAGTATAAAGAGGCGATGATGATTTGCCCGTGGCATTTTTAAGATTTTGCATTAGTGAAATGCCAGGATTCATGGGTTTGATACTCTCTATTATCCTGCTGCAAAGCATTTGTCCCATAGTTTTGTGGATGGCTAGATGAATCCTTCTCTTCCGCTCATCTCTGTTAAGGTCGTCTCTTGTATAACTACCATTTTTTTTCGTATTATCTCGACTCGACCCACGTTGTTGCAATTTCATAACTAGGATATTGTCAATAGTCACTCATCAGATTTGGTAATCCTTTAAAGTCATGTGGCCCTTTTATTCTTCTGTAGTTCTTTTATAGTGGCGAGGCAATGATTGCAGTCATATGCTAGCCTGCAGAGAAATAATTGGTAGACACCTGATTTTACTCCTGTGGTTGGCTTCACACAGAAGTTGAAATTTTTTGGGCACGTGTTTCATGATTCATCTTAAAGTCTCTCTTTATGGTATCTGTAACTTTGGTCATCCCTGTATCTCATCCTATCTGTTTGAAGAGCTGATCTGAGCCTCTTTTATTATATTTTTATTTAGGAATTTTTGACAACCAAATATATTTAGCTGCTTTGATTTTTCTTTCTATTTCCTTTTTAACTAAAAAATGTGGGGAGAATCTGAAGATATTTAGGCAATAGAAAACTATACTCAACTTTTTTTTAATGAATTGTTTTTTGTGTGTACCCCCCAACTGCCAGAAATATGGTGGGGCTCTCTATGATTTTTCAACTCTACTCAAACTCCCTATCACTATCCATAATATGGTGCAACTCCTACATTTAGGAATTTTTGACAACCAAATATATTTACCTGCTTTGTTTTTTTTTCTATTTCCTTTTTAACTAAAAAATGTGGGGGATCTAGGGTTTTGTTTTGTGGAGAGAGAGAGAGTGGATGGGTTATGGCTCTGATACCATGTTTATTAGAATAATGGGATGATTATTATTAATGAGAGAGTTACATATATATAGGAGAGGCTAACCTCTCTCACTATTGTTCTATCCGATGTGGGACTAAAGCCCAATACTACTAATACTTAACAGCAACAATACAATCCCCTTTGGAAACTGTACGATGTTGCAGCTGTATGCTATTTCTTAAAACTACGGCCAGGAGTGAGCACGGTCTGGTTCAGTCCCTTAAGCCTAGTTGATGGCGTGGTAGCAAAGCGCTGCAGCCACTCTATATGGTTGGGGTTATTGGGAAATATATTGAATAATTGGACCATGGTCCGATGGCTGGAAAATGCTGAGTCTAAGGCCTTGTTTGGTTCGCGGAAAGGAAAGGAAATCAATTCTTTGCTCTTATGGTTTGGGTTAAAGGATTTAAAACCAGAACATCTGTGCCCCCTTGTGTTCACTAATAGGCACAGTAACAAGTTCAGTATTTGGGAAAATTTAGCGACATTGGAAGTTCGAAATTTGGGAAATTTTTGGAACTGGAAAGGAAGAAATATTTACAAATATGTACATACAGAAAGGTTTTTTTTTTTTTGCATGTATACCTCTAGAATATGCAAAATTTTCTGGATATCCTAAATTTTTAATTACATGTATATTCCTGAAAATTGTTTCTTTTTTGCATTTCTGAAGTATAAAGAGGCGCTGATGATTTGCCCCTGGCATTTTAAGATTTTGTATTTCTGAAATGCCAGGATTCAGGGGTTTGATACTCTATTATCCTGCTGCAAAGCATTTGTCCCATAATTTTGTTGATGGCTAGATGGATCCTTCTCTTCCGTTCATCGCCGTTCAGGTCGTCTCTTGTATAACTACCATTTCTTTTGTATTACCTCGATCAGTGTTCTCTCTGCTCAGACCCACGTTGTTGCAATTTCATAACTACGATATTGTCAATAGTCACTTATCAGATTTGGTAATATTTTAAAGTCATGTGGCCCCTTTCTTCTTCTGCAGTTCTTTAATAGTGGCGAGGCAACGATTGATTGCAGTCATATGCTAACCTGCAGAGAAATAATTGGTAGACACCTGATTTTACTCCTGTGGTTGGCTTCACACAGATAGAAGTTGAAATTTTTGGGCAGCTTGCATACATTATCTTTTAGTGAGCTTATTGGGTTTGATATGAAATTGGGTAATGTGTTGCTTTCTTAGACATTTCCTTCTTGAATCTTTATTTGAGACATGTTTCATAATTCATCTTAAAGTCTCTCTTTATGCTATCCGTAACTTTGGTCATCCATGTATCTCATCCTCTGTTTGAAGGGCTGATCTGAGCCTCTTTATTATATTTGTTATTTAGGAATTCTTTGATAACCAAATATATTTAGCTTCTTTGCTTTTTCTTTCTATTTCTATTTTAACTAAAAAATGTGGGAGAATCTGGTTCAGACAATAGAAAACTGTACTCTTGAACTTTTTTTTAATGAATTTTTTTTTGTATCCCCCCAATTGCCAGAAATACGGTGGAGCTCCCTATGACTTTTGGGCAAATATTAGTTCCTATTCTTCAAAACATGTAGTTTGGTTGTAATTTTATATATTCATGATATATTTATATATACAGGAGGCCTACGAAAAATTGGAGAGTCATGCCTCTCAGGCCACTGATCAGGAAGGGGCGGCAGCTATTACTAGTATGCCACGTATGCCCATTGCGAGGAATGACTTGTGGGTACATGCTGTTGGAAGAGGAAAGGGCGGTAGTGTGTACAGTACCGGGTCGTTAGCGTCACAATCGTCGATATATTTCAGAGCCCTTCCACCTGCACAGTCTACTACTGGTCCTGCACAGACTACTTCTACTGGCGTTCTTACTATGGAGCAGATGGCTACCATGATGTTCGATTTTCAGAGACAGTTGAGACACATTACTGAGTTGGTGTCTCCAAACAGTGCTCCTGGCGGTACTACTGCTCCTTCTGGTACTTTGACTGTTCCTGCTGCTGCTACTCATTCTTTTACTCCAGCTACTATTTCATCTGTTGTTCATCCGGCTACGTCTCCATCTGTTGTTCCTTCGGCTACGTCTACATCTGTTGCTCCTCCAGCTACTTCTGTTCCAGGTCCAGTTTTTACGGCGAGCCAGCAACAGGCATTTGTTACACTTGTGAAGCAATTTATGGGCAGCATGCAGCCACCATCGTCTTGATATTTCCTCTTTTGTATCGCTAGAGACATTAGTTTGTACTTATTGCATTAGATTATCTTTTTGTATGGATGGTGTATGGTCGATGGTTGGACATAAAAAATAATATATATATTTAAGTGCGTTGTGAACTGTATTGTGGTGCTAAAATTTGCACTGTATTTAAGTACGTTGTGAACTGGCTTATATTACTGTTACAGCATTTACAGGATGTGTATAGCAGGGTTTTACAGGATGTGTATAGCAGGATTTTTGCAAATATAAAAAAGCGACTAACTATCGACGCATCAGCGACTAACAACTTGAAAAAACAAACTAAGCAGCGACTAACTCTCGACTAACCAGCGACTAACCTTCGACTATCCAGCGACTAAAAGTATTGCCAACTAAAATTTGGTAAAAGCAACTAGTCGTCAAAAGTTAGTCGCCATTTAGTCGCTACTTCAGCGATGGAAATATTAGTCGCCGATTAGTCGCTAATTTTAGTTGCTATTTTAGTCGCTAGTTCGTCGGTGCGGCGACGAACCAGCGACGAAACATGAACAGCGACTATGCATTTAGCGACGGAAAATTTTAGTCGCCCATTAGTCGCTATTTTGCTTTAGCGACTAATATATCAATTTTAGCAACTAAAAAATCAGTCGCTATTTGGCTGTTTTTTTGTAGTGTGATTGGAATACAAGTACAAAGCTTTGCGAACTCAGATTTGCCTTATAATTTGGCTATATGATTTTCTTTGAAACACTCTTTTAAAATTAGCCACAATACCCATACATGATATCCCTTTATTACAAGCTGGAATTGAAAGACACCTTCAGAAGGAAAAGAAACTTGAAACTGGACTGGAATGAAAAGTAAACTTCGAGGCGATCCACGAGCTCTACTGGGCTAGACGAGCTTCGGTGCCTCACTTGATACCCCCCCTGTCTCCTTTTGCTTTCTGAAAAGGATGTCCACAACGTGGGTCAGCACACATCATGTACTGGCGAGCGGCTTTTGGCCGAACTCGCAAATCTCTGTACTAAATTAATATGTTGAGCTAACATTTACTAGTGATCTTTCTACTTGTCTAGGTTCTTTTTAACAATTCATAAGAACATGACAGTAGAATATATCATAGCAACTTACCATCGTCGGCAGTCATCCCTGCACAAAACCACGTTAGCACAATTTGCATAATGAGTAATTCATGATTCATTCTTGCAGATATTGAAGTTGTCATTCGGGTCATGCAGGTGGACTATTCTATATGTTGGTCCATGGGTTATCCCCATGATTAGCCGTTGTGACTCTTTGGTTCAGCTCGTCGCTAAGGACTCAGATCGACTCCCATTTTCACATGGAGGCCCTAATCTCTCCTAGGCCGAGCGGTTCCGGGTGCCCCCAGATACCACCCGAGAGACAAATGTTTCCTTGTATACAAGTTGTCCGAGACCAAATGTATGCTCTAGCCGTTCTATCAGATGAGACACACTTGGACTTATGCACAGATATACGACACGTTTGATTCGTGCCTTCAGGTTCATCTCAACACATACAAGTTCGTCTGTACATGTCTACAGTTTCAAGCATACTGATGACAAGCAGATGATCATTCTTATTGAGCAGATAGAGTAGCAACACATATTCTTTCATTTGGTTCAATTGAATTATCTTGTCTTATCTTTTGTTGGGGTATCATTGATCATCGGGACAAGGCAACAGAGTGGACTAGAGATCATTTTTCTTAGGCGTACAGATTAATGTTTGTTCGGTTGAAGCAACTCACCGAGATGAATCTTAGTAGAGAGAAGGAGGGACTTCATGCGCCGTTCACGAATAATTCACGCGGCCTACAATGGCACCAACAGTTGATTAGCATACTTCGTCTCTTTCTCTCAAGATTCGAAATGAATGCGAAATGCGATGAAAGCGAACAATGAAAACCAATCATCGAAAACCAACACGAAAACGCATTCATCAAAACCAAGCAGCGAGAGAAAACATTCAGCAAAACTCTTGGATTCATTTCAATAGAAGCCAATCCATCAATTGGAAAGGTTCATTGCATTTCATCCGTGATCAATCGATACCGGCAAAGGTTTCACCAAATACTCAGTTCATGACTGAGTCAACAAGCCGTAGGTATTACATAGTGGACCGCAAGGAGCGGGGTACTACATAATAACCTACCGAGAAAAAGTTTTGTCCTCAAAACTTAAGAAACAAAACTCACCTCCACTAGTGTTGTATTCTGGATCAAGCAACGTGGAGAGATTATAGACGCGCACATTAGTCCGCTGTGGCTGGTTGTGCCGTTGGTCTCGAAGCGGCGGTGGGCCTGGCAGCTGCCCACGCTCTTCAGTGTCATCTCTGTTCTGATCCGTTCTATTCTTTTTGGGGCAATATTTGACTGAGTGGCCCTGTTGGCCACAACGAAAACAAGCGTGGTTAGCGGCACGACATTCCTCCTTGATGTGCCCACTCTTACCACAGTGACTGCAACTCTGGCCATTCACATAGCGGCAGTCTTCTTTGACATGCCCTCGTCGACCGCAGAAGCCGCATACAGGCTTGTTGTTTTGTTCCCCGTCAGTCTTTTTCTCTCCGTCATAATATCTCTTGGCGGGCTGATTCCGACTGTTCTGCGCTTTATTGGACACCTTCTTCTGTTGGAACTGTTCCACCTGTAGCGCCGCCTCAAAGGCTTGAGAATAGGACCCGCATTCTCGATTCAGCACACTTAACTGGATGTCTTCATTCAGACCTCCAACGAATCGATTTATGCGAGACTGTTCCGTGGGGAGCATAGCAGCGACAAAATTTGCCAGTTTAGCAAATTCAGACCCATAGTCCTCCACGGACATATTCTCCTGTTCCAGTGTGATAAAGTCATCCTCCATCTTCTTGCTCATGGCTGGAGGCAGATATTGATCCAGAAACGCCTTCTTGAACAAGGCCCATGAGATCTTCCCATTCCTAGACGTTGTGAGAAGCGCCGGCTTCTTCGCTTTCCACCAATCCTTCGCCCGCAGCCGTAGAAGCATAACGGCACAAACTACCTTTTGTTACTCGGAACTCCTATGAACGCGAACAGACTCTCCATTTTATCAATCCAGTCCATCACCTTGTCGGGTGATGTCCTGCCTTCAAATTTCGGAGGTTTCGCGTCTAAGAAGTCCTTTGGCCTAAAGGAAGTGTGCCTTTGCGCTGGCTGGGGCTCATCACCCTCTACGGGCTCGATCTTGGGCGTTCCCGTTGGTTTTGTCGCTGCGGTGGTATCTTGATTTGCCGCAAGCGCCGTGACAAGCTGGGTCAAGGCATCCAACTGCTTTTGTTGGGTAGCCGCTCGGGCCTGATGTATCTGATTGTTTTCCTCATTGTCCTGCCTCTGCAGTTCCAACATTCTCATGATCCGTTCTACCGGATCGGTCGAGCCAGATGGACGAGGAGGAGCCATTTCTCTACAAAATAGTATAACTTCTGTCAGTTTCATAAAATATTATGGACTTATTGTATGGGGCATTGGTTTTCATAACTCAAAATTGGGACACTTTTGAAAGCCGTCAAAGTACTTTATATACTTTTTCAAAATCGATATTTGCAAGAGGCCAAGGACGTAAAACTGTGCTCTGATACCACTTTGTCACGCCCCGATCCCGCTAGGGTCGTCTGTCTTGCCTGGATCCCTGCGGGATCGATCGTCCTCGCTAAGGCGTGATGCCGTGCAAGCCTAAATTGCGCTTGCACAAGGCCATGTACCTGCACAAAAACAACTAGTCAAGCAAAAATACACGCACGCACCCATTAGTTAAGCAAAACACACGCACGCACCCATTCATTGCAGAAAACCAAATGTTGGACACAGAGATTTGAAATAGAAATACTCATTTTATTGATAGCTTGATTGGAATACACGTACAAAGCTTTGCGAACTCAGATTTGCCTTATAATTTGGCTACATGATTTTCTTTGAAACACTCTTTTGAAATTAGCCACAATGCCCATACATGATATCCTTTTATTACAAGCTGGAATTGAAAGACACCTTCAGAAGGAAAAGAAACTTGAAACTAGACTGGAATGAAAAGTAAACTTTGAGGCAATCCACGAGCTCTACTGGGCTAGACGAGCTTCGGTGCCTCACTTGATACCCCCCTGTCTCCTTTTGCTTTCTGAAAAGGATGCCCACAACGTGGGTCAGCACACATCATGTACTGGCGAGCGGCTTTTGGCCGAACTCGCAAATCTCTGCACTAAATCAATATGTTGAGCTAACATTTACTAGTGATCTTTCTACTTGTCTAGGTTCTTTTTAACAATTCATAAGAACATGACAGTAGAATATATCATAGCAACTTACCATCGCCGGCAGTCATTCCTGCACAAAACCACGTTAGCACAATTTGTATAATGAGTAATTCATGATTCATTCTTGCAGATATTAAAGTTGTCATTCGGGTCATGCAGGTGGACTATTCTATATGTTGGTCCATGGGTTATCCCCATGATTAGTCGCTGTGACTCTTTGGTTCAGCTCGTCGCTAAGGACTCAGATCGACTCCCATTTTCACATGGAGGCCCTAATCTCTCCTAGGCCGAGCGGTTCCAGGTGCCCTCAGATACCACCCGAGAGACAAATGTTTCCTTGTATACAAGTTGTCCGAGACCAAATGCATGCTCTAGCCGTTCTATCAGATGAGACACACTTGGACTTATGCACAGATATACGACACGTTTGATTCGTGCCTTCAGGTTCATCTCAACACGTACAAGTTCGTCTGTACATGTCTACAGTTTCAAGCATACTGATGACAAGCAGATGATCATTCTTATCGAGCAGATAGAGTAGCAACACATATTCTTTTATTTGGTTCAATTGAATTATCTTGTCTTATCTTTTGTTGGGGTATCGTTGATCATCGGGACAAGGCAACAAAGTGGACTAGAGATCATTTTTCTTAGGCGTACAGATCAATATTTGTTCGGTTGAAGCAACTCACCGAGATGAATCTTAGTAGAGAGAAGGAGGGACTTCACGCGCCGTTCACGAACAATTCACGCGGCCTACAATGGCACCAACAGTTGATTAGCATACTTCGTCTCTTTCTCTTAAGATTCGGAATGAATACGAAATACGATGAAAGCGAACAATGAAAACCAATCATCGAAAACCAACACAAAAATGCATTCATCAAAACCAAGCTGTGAGAGAAAACATTCAGCAAAACTCTTGGATTCATTTCAATAGAAGCCAATCCATCAATTGGAAAGGTTCATTGTATTTCATCCGTGATCAATCGATACCGGCAAAGGTTTCACCAAATACTCAGTTCATGACTGAGTCAACAAGCCGTAGGTATTACATAGTGGACCGCAAGGAGCGGGGCACTACAAGAGGGAGGGCCACTTGGGATCAGTTCAAGACCCAGTTCAAGAAAAAATTCTTCTCGACCACCGCTAGGGTAGCCATAGGGCTACGATTCCAGAACATCCAGCAGGGAAACCGTTCTGTCGACGAGTATGTGGCAGAGTTTAGTCGCCTGAGCCGTTTCGCTCCTAATCTAGTTGCTGACCCAGAGGAGATGATACGTAGGTTTTGCCATGGTCTAGTTCCAGACATTGGCATTCTTATAGTGGTGAACGGTACGACTGACTACTACCAGAGCCTAGAGTTGGCCCGGAGCATTGAGGAGCGTCTTCTGTCTTGCAAGAGGCCGGCTTCTGTACACCTTGAGGGACCGTCCAAGCGTCAGGCTTTCCAGCAGAGAGCACCGACCATCGCAAATTTTTTTTCTTCTAATATTGTGAATGTGAAGCTCTACTTCATAAGTTTGGTTTTATATTATGCTCTGGTAGAATAAGCCATGAGATTCATGGTGATACCGATTTCGCCTGCAATATACACTCTATACACTCTTACTTATGCAAGCCTTTTGAGGTAATCAACATTATACTAGATTTTCAAAAAAAATCTATAACTATGATAGGCCCAAAAGACATGGCATAAGTAAATTTAATTTTCAACACTTACCTAGCTACTACTAAGATATCTTATATATATATATATATATATATATATATATATATATATATATATATATATATATATATCCTTCTACGATACTTCGATCCGAAACCGCCGATACTACCGATATCGCCGATACCAATACTCATAGGAATAGTCCGATACCGATTCTGATACCGATACTTTGAACCTTGATACTAAGTTTATATATATATATATATATATATATATATATATATATATATATATATATATATATATATATATATATATATACTAATTTATATACTATTCTACGATACTCCAATCCTTAACCGTCGATACTACCAATATCGTCGATACCAATACTCATAGGAATAGTCCGATACCGATTCCGATACCGATACTTTGAACCTTGATACTAAGCGTATATATATATATATATATATATATATATATATATATATAAATATATATATATATATATATATATATATACTAATTTATATACTATTCTATGATACTCCGATCCTTAACCGGCGATACTACCGATATCGCCGACACCAATACTCATAGGAATAGTCCAATACCTATTTCGATACCGATACTTTGAACCTTGATACTAAGTTTATATATATATATATATATATATATATATATATATATATATATATATATATATATATAGGAATAGTCCGATACCGATTTCGATACCGATACTTTGAACCTTGATACTAAGTTTATATATATACTAATTTATATACTAATTTATATAATAAGTTTATATTCCGATACCGATACTTTGTGTGTGTGTGTATGTGTGTGTGTGCGTGTGTGTGTGCGTGCGTGCGTGCGTGCGTGTGTGTGTGTGTGTGTGCTACTACCAGCGCCGGCCCCCAACCCCCACCCCCACCACCGCCGACCGCCATCCCCACCACCTCGACCCCCGCCCCCACCCCCACCACAACCTCCATCACCACCACCGTCGACCTCCATCCCCACCGTCGACCCGAGACTCGCCGCCCCCCGCCGCCCCGACCCGAACCCCCCCCAGCGACCTCCACCCCCACCACCGCGCCGCCACCCCCCACCACCACCGGCCCCGACCCGAACCCCCCCCACAGCGACCCCACCCCCACCACTGCGACCCCCACCCCCACCACCACCGACCCCCGTCGCCCCGACCCGAACCCCCACCCCCCAGCGACCCCCACCCCCACCACCACGATCCCCACCCCCACCACCACCGGCCCTCGCCTCTCCCCGCCGCCCCGACCCAAAACCCCCTCCCTCCAGCGACTCCCACCCCCAACACCGCGACCCCCACCCCCACCACCACCGCCCCCTGCCGCCCCGACAACCGAGAGAGAGAGAGAAAATTTGGGGAGGAATGAAAAGTTTTCCCCCCGTCGGCTAAATTTAAGTTATGACTGGATATTTAGCGACGGACTGGCGACGGATATATTTCGTCGCCATGTGGTCGCTATATCACCCTGGCTGGCCGACGGAATATCCGTCGCTATGTGGTCGTTAAATTTTGCGGCAATTTTTTTCAACATTCCTTGCCAACTTTTGCCAACTAAGCGACAGCATAGCGATGGATTCTTCATCCGTCGCTATATCTCCGTCGACTTAACGACGGATTGGCGAACTTTGCTCGTCCTTAAAATAAAATAAAAAATTATCGGCTTTTCGACGGCAATCAGTCGGAACTTTGTCTGTAGTCGGTCGCTAATAGCGACGGACAGAATCTGTCGCTATATGTCCGTCTCCAAATGGCTATATTTTGGTAGTGACGCCAACTTATCTATATGAAAGTCACTGGCAATTCAAGCCATCGTGGACATAGCCGGGTAGGCGACGGGTCTTTCAATGCAAGGTAGCTATCCCCATGGAAAGCCCCCGATTACCTATGCGGTACAATTCAGTACTGCTATAACGTCTTCCCCCTAGGACGTCGACATGGCCCCGACGTCACGACGTAATACCAGTCGAAAAAAAATCCTTGTCGACAAGTGGTCAATGACCACGCACCTACGAGAATATCTAGACTCACGTAAATCTATGACCTAATTTGTGGTTCGACTAGAACCATACTTAGCAAAACGTGCTTTGGAACCATACTATGCAAAACGTGTATAGGAACCCTACTATGCAAAATATGCATCTCTGGAGACTCCCAAACGAGGGATCACCTCGACGACAAACGGTCGCATGAACTCTCCATTCTTTGAAACCCAGGGAACGACTATTGCATAGCCTTCCTACTTAACTTAAACAAAATGTATTTCTTAAGTACCAAAGTTCGTGAGTAACTTTTCATCGATCCAGCCGTGGCTCATGCCTTAAACCAACTCGTGTTCTATGCGATACTATCGTCCAAGTCATACTTTATAGACAAGCCTTGAGATCATGGGACTATGTGACTTAACAGCCGCAAAAAGCGCAGGACATTAGAATCACTTCAATAGTCCAACATCACTTTGCCTAACTCAATCGTACAACAACTTAATCTGTAGGATGGGCAAAGGCCATGCCATGCCTTGGACGATGGGACCGTGCATGCTTTATCAAGCATTTATACGTACGATGCCTATGACTTAGGCTAAGTTCACAACTTGTGGCAACTTAAACCAACTTCCTTCTCCCAAACCACGGGACGAAGGACCGAGTGTCATTTTGAAAGCACGACGTGCAATACTTCTAAGTTGACCGTACGACCCTTCCATATTCTTAACTCAATCTACCCGACTTGGGATTATTTCTTTAGCTATGTGGATTCGTCTCTTTTATTATCAAGCCTACTTGTGCAGTTAAAAACATTCATATTATTAGTACGAAGGCCAAGTTGAGACAAGTTCAACGAAGCCACCCACCTTAGCACGAAGTCGCCTCGATGGAACGGGACTTCGAGCAAGCCGTTGCATGGCTAAGTCTGAACGCCGTTGGCATTTTGATTCCTCCGTTGAACTGAGCGGGACGAGGCATTACATTATACACCACTCAGAAAAGTTTTGTCCTCAAAACTTATTGAGTACACTTATCGACTCATAATCTTTGATTCAATATCCAACGATTAACGCACACACTCTGCCTATGCGTTTCTTCAATCCGAGCCACGCTCGTATCTTATTTATTTTTCTTCTCAAATAACTATATCTCAACTGGGGATAACTTATACTTTTATCGCGTACACGGACGACTTAGTTCTAGGACAAACCATTCGATCAATCGACATTCAAATTCATTTGAATCCAACGATCGTGTGCATTACAATCAAACTTTATGTGCAACACATGATTCAAAATCATCGATACTCTTCCATTCCTTTAGTCTCACTTGAATTCAACGTGTCACTTAGCTGGATCGTACACATACTTAACGCGTCCCTGAAATATATGCATTTTAGCTAAGCCTCATGATAGTGAATCCAATCCCACATATTCGATTCATCCAGTCAATTACTGGAATCAATCATACCAATGCTACCTCTCGAGACAAGGACATCTTGCCTAACCGCTAGGCCATCTCTCTAGGCTAAAGTCATCCGTCAGTATTGAAATCATAGTTTTCAAACAATAATATCAACACTGACCCCAATCCTAAGGTCAAACCAAAGTTGATAGTACGGAATTTTCTACCCAAGCTCGCATCACTCTGATTTTTAAACTTCGAGCATAGATTTCTCCTAATTGCACTTGCAACACTTAGTCGGGTCCGAATCATTCAGCAAAGCTATCCTATCATAAGTTTACTAAACTAATTCCTTGACATATCAATATCGCTCGTCCAAAAGCAATTCGCATAATCTATCTCTTCGAACACGTTCGATATAATCCACCTATCCATCCTTCCCAAGTCAAGCATGCTACGACACGATTTGTCAATAAACCATAGTCCTTATTCTATATTTCCTAAGTCTCTTATCATAATTCACGTATTCGATCACAAGATCGTCTAGCATAACAATATGTCACGCCCCAATCTCATGCAAGTCTAATTATCCGTAGTGGACATGAAATCACCATGCCAATGCTCCCGCAGGATAATCGTTCTCATCACGGCGTAACTCTTGCATTGAGTCTAGACTAATTCATTCTCGATACGTAGATTGGATCTACTCAATCCTCAAGTTTACTTAATCATCAATTACAAGTTCGACCAATATTCGAATTCACCTTCGCATCAAACCACCAGTTGAAGCAATCCAAATTGCCACACCCTGATCTCTCGAGTTCGATCATTTCCGCGACATGAATCTCCATGTCAGCGCTCACGCGAAACGATCGCCCCAAATCCTACGTGACACATGTACCGAGATATATCTTGAACATATTTTCACCATCATTGTACTAATTTTTAGGAGACTCTCATATGTCTCTAACCTTATTCCTTCTTGATGTTGGATTCAACTAAGTTATACTCCCAATAATTAAGGATGAACAATTTGCATTGATTGTTCTCTCTCTCTTTCATTGTTGATGAGTAGTGATAAAAGCAACAATTGCTTGAACATTGTCTGTTTCTTGGATTGCATGTTCTAATTTTTTTCTATGATGTACTCGACATTCACGCGTTGTGGAGATTGAGGTTGATCTGCCTCTTCTAGTGGTTATATTGTTCACCATTATCGAACTTCTCCAGCATGTGAAAGCTTGTGTTCAGGAGTCTTGTACATGCTTCCAACATATTGATGTGATAATAGATTTGGGATTCTCATAAACTTCAGGAATCATAAAAATATTGCTTGTGATTGTTGTTAAATTATTGTTTGTACAAGTCTTAGAAGACTAACCACTATAATTAGTTTCAAATCAAATTGACAAATTTTACTAGAGAGATTAAAATCTTAGTAGTGGTTACTCTATAATAATATTAGCAAAAAAACTGCTATATGAAAGCAAGTTGAATGGTTTGATATAGAAATTGGATCGCAGTAAAAACTGCTATAAGTTTGCGAAAATAATTAGCATATGCAGTAATAAAAATTATTGTTGGCAATAGAGACTTGACCATCTTTCACTTTGATTCACTCATAGGAACCTGCATATTTTGTTTGCTTACACAATTGAGCTTCTGGAATGCTTGATGTATCACCTCCCTTCGCGGAGCAAGATGTAGAATGTTGAACAAGCGTTTGAGCGCTTTTGCAAAAGTTCAAATGAGCTGATAGAGAGGGATCTCTTTTCTTAGATTTTGTCTTGAGGGAGAGACTTAACTTTCAATTTCTTGATGTACTTTCTTCTTTGAAAGCATTTTGTTTCTTGTCCTTATGATATCCGGATTGGACTATGTTTGCCTTAACAAACTGTTTGGACAACAAACATTGATCTTGTTCATGGCTTCATCCTCAATATTGCGGACAAAGTACAAAAGATCATCCAAATTTACTTCAGCCTTATTACGGTACATGACAGTAGTGAAGGATTCCATCATTAGGGAGTTCAGAGAGTATAACTCCCACCATCATGAACTTGTCAACGAGAGACCTATCCTCTTCGTGCAGTTTGTTGAAGCTTAAAGCTTCTTTACTTGGGACATCATAGTCTTTTCATCTTCAAATTTCATAACCATGAATTTATTAACGAGATATATCTTGAACATATTTTCACCCTGCTTTTCGGGAGACTCTCCTATGCCTCTAACCTTTTTCCTTCTTGATGTTGGATTCAACTAAGTTGTACTCAAAATAATTAAGGATCGATGAACAATTTGCATAAATTGTTCTCTCTCTTTCATTGTTAATGAGCAGTGATCAAAGCAACAATTGCTTGAACATTTTCCATTTCTGAGATTGCATGTTCTGATTTTTTCCATAATGTACTCGACATTCACGAGTTATGGAGATTGAGGTTGATCTGTCTCTTCCAGTGGTTATATTGTTCACCATCGAACTTCTCCAGCTTGTGAAAGCTTGTGTTCAGGAGTCTTGTACGTGCTTCCATCATATTTATGTGATAATAGATTTGTGATTCTCATAAACTTTGGGAATATTCACAATAATATCGCTTTGTGATTGTTGTTAAATTTTTTTGTACAAGTCTTAGAAGACTAACCACTAATTAGTTTCAAATCAAAATGGAAAGTTTTACTAGAGAGACTAAAATCTTAGCAGTGGTTACTCTATAATAATATTAGCAAAGAAACTGCTATCCTTCTTCATCGACACCAACTACACTGACATCACTGCCTTCTTCATCGACACTGACTCTACCGACGTTACTGCCTTCATCGACGTCGGTGTCGATTTCACGGGAGCAGTATGAGTTGTTCTTATCCTTGATACGCGGCAGTGCCCATCCTCCTCCAGATCCGCAGTAGTTCTAGTTAGGATAGTTTATTGGTTGTTTGTGTGTAGACCCATGATATTGTTGAGGATTTCATAATTTATTTCTTGTACTTATTTGCATGGATATCTATTTATTGCATTGATCTGTACGACATATTTTTTTTCAGACTTGATTTATAATTCTAATGTGCCATTTTCTTTAAATTTTACTTTATTATTCGTATTATATGTATGTACATTTATCGGTGTTGAGTGTTCCACCGAAGGGGTCGGCGAACCCAAGAAATTCAACGGAGAGTTGCTCCAGTTCTATTGATATTAATTATTAATTAATAAACAGCAGGGATACCATTCTGTTTTCTATTTCTTTTTTACTGTAAAATTAGGGACATTTAGCGACGTCTACTGACGTTTAGCGATGCCGAAAGTAGTCGCTAAGCATCGGAGATTCCTACAAATTAGTGACTACTCTCGGCATCGCTAAACGTCGATAGACGTCGCTAATCATTGCTGAATCACCGGTGGTTTGCATCGTACATAGGATCGAGTCGCTAAACGTCAGTGGACGTCGCCAAGACATCGCTAATGCCTACAACTTCTACCGACGGTTAGCGACAACACTATTGTCGCTACATTTTTGACTACAAGACGGTAAATACCGCTAAATTTGTGACGTACAGACGTTGCTGAAATATATCGCAATTGCGACGTTTAGCGACGTTTCTTATGTCAGCGACTTGCAGAAATGCGACAACAAAGAAACGTCGCCAAAAACGTCAAGCGACATTTTTTTTACAGTTTAGCGATTTCTTAAGGCGTCGCTAATTTGGCATATTATGGTAGTGAGCAAGTTGAATGGTATGATATAGAAATTGGATCGCAGTAAAAACTGCTATAAGTTTGCGAAAATAATTAGCAAGTGCAGTAATAAAATTATTGTTGGTAATAAAGACTGGACCATCTTTCACTTCGATTCACTCTTAGGAACCTGCATGTTTCGTTTGCTTACACAATTGAGCTTCTGGAATGCTTGATGTATCTATTATTCCCGAGGCTTAATTTTCGATGGAAAACAGAGAATCAAAACAATTGTCAAACTAGCAACAACGTTTCGTAGCAACACTTCAAAGAAGGTGCACTACAGAGATCCTTGGAGGATTCTGGATAACGAAAATCTAAAAAGATTTCGTTACAACAGCAAATGAATATAGTGCTTCTTTTAGGAAGGTACAAATCGAGTTGCTAGCACCAGCAACGACGAAAGCCCATAAGAAATTTTTGATTAGATCAGAGAAGAAGAAAAGGAAAGAAGAAAGAGAAAGGCAGCTTTGCTGGGGTGATCAGATCATTGTTGCTCAAAGCAAGATTCGCCTATATACGATCCGCTTCCAGGAACTAGCAAGTTCTAGAGAACTTCTGGAATGCTTGTCAGTCAATATTTGAGTCTTGAACGGGCTCCTGGACTTTACAAACTCCTTTAACTCTCTTTTTGGTGCATCTTTCAAAGGAGGTCAAGGGGCTCTATTTATAGAGTGGAGTGAGACTTCACCTCTTCTCCTATCCGATGTGGAACTAAAATATCAATACTCAAAAATAGAGTTTGATATTTTAGATCATCCCACAATCAGCATAGAAGTGTGCCAGTCCACGCCTACCCCCCGAACACTCCCGTGCATGCACGAGACATCCTGGAGTTCGTGTCCAAGTCTTTGTCCGCACAACAAAAATTAACTTACATCTTTGTTGGAATTAATCATTTTTCCTTCTAAAAAAATACTCCCATATGACACACAGTTGTGTCCCACCACACCTCATATGCACACCTCAATACAAGCAATATATTATATTGAGATACTCACCATTTGGTGTAGCCGATATGGGACTATCATTCCTAGTCTAAAGACAAAAATACCAACAATCCCCTACATATCTCAATATACGGGTTGAGCGTTCCCCACAGTGATTTTCCATCATGTATTAGGAGAGATGTCGCTACGACTTGAATCTTCCCGCATGGGTTAAATAATAACATGATACAAGAATGGACTAAGCCTTGAATTTTGTACCATAACTGTAATTCTTTCCACTCACATAATGACATCAACTGTGCTTCTGGCTGCATATTAAAGGCCTTGTGCCAGCCTGGTTTTAGTATATAATTTTGGACATCTACAAGTTTACCCTCAAGAGACGGCCTGATATCTCTGTCCATACACTATAGGTGAGTTCTTTATCAAAGAGACATGTTATGAAGCCTTGCGCTTCCCTTGCGGTGCTACACCTCTATGACATGGCCTAAAGTCGAGCCATTACCCCTACCGGGAACCTCATCGTAGTATCATACTAATGTAGAATGAGGTCACATCCTTTTTGTAGTGCCATACCATCTAGCATGAAGCCTTAAGATCTGTTGCGGTGTTACGCCATAAAGACATAGCTTGCAAGGCTGAGGCTTTATCCCTATCCGGGTACCTCATCGTGGTATCGTGCAACTGTAACATGAGGAACACCTCCCTTTTGTAGTCATGGCTACCCCTCTTTAATTTTATCATACATCATTAGGCTGCCTGCCTATTTGCGGTGCTACTCCACTGTGACTTGGCTCACAAAGTCGAGGTATTATCCCTAACCGGGAACCTCATGTTGGAGTCATCCCACTATAGCATGAAGTTACACTCCTTGTAGTGCTGTGCTACCGTGCTTCCTGTAAAGCACACCAGGCATTTACTCTGCCTGAGAACTCATTGAGGGGTTTAAACCAACCTTACCACAGGATCCGTTTTTCACAGAAAACAATAATAGACAACAGTGGTTGTAGGTCCGTAACCTCTCCATGCCATAGAGGACAAGCACCCACCGTTCCTGATATTCTTCCGGTTAATAGTCCTCCCTTGAACCAAAAGCTAGATGCCTAGTAGATTTTTTTGAACTAATAGCATAAAACTTTATGGTAGGAATGTAATAACACAATATCAGAATGCCTTCAAGCCCATTTTATAAGCTGTGTCATCGACCAGCTGGCACTTGAGGCCCTTGGTGAACGGATCTGCCAGGTTCTCCTGACTCCAAACATCAATCACTGTAATAATACCCCTCTTGATGAGATCGTGTACTGCCTTGTGCTTCAATCGCACAGTCCACTTTTTTCCGTTGAAGAGGTTATTTGATGCCACCGTCGCAGTCACATGGTTGTCGCAGTATATCGTTATCACCGGTATTTGTGCCCCAACTACTGAAAGATCATACATGAGCTTCCGAAGCCATTCTGCTTCCTCTGCTGCGGTATCAAGTACAAAGAACCCAGATTCCATGGATGATCGTGAGAGCATAGTATGCTTCTTTGATTTCCATGATATAGCAGCTCTACCCATTGTGAAAATGTATCCACCTGTGGACCTCTTGCTCTCCACTTCTGAGCACCAACTGGCATCACTGAAGCCTTCTACTACCGGCGGATCTTCGCTGTAGTGCAGTGCGTATGTCTGAGTCTTTTTGAGGTGTCGCATAACCCTCTTCACAGCTTTCCAGTGCTCCACACCTGGATTGCTCGTAAACCGACTCAGCATCCCCACAACAAAAGCTATGTCAGGCCTTGTGGCAGTAGTCGCATACATCAAACTTCCGATGACGTTTGAATACTCTAATTGTCTGACACTTTTCCTTGGATTTGGCTTCAGCTTCTTGTCACACCTATACGGTGTATCTATCCCTGGAAGATTCTGATATGCATAGCGTGTGAGCATCTTCTCAATGTAATAAGACTGTGACAATGTCACTCCAGATTCCATTCGGATGATCTTTATCCCTAGGATAACATCAGCTTCCCCTAAGTCCTTCATGCTGAACTTAGACGAGAGAAACTTCTTTGTTTTAGTGACACTTGCTAGATCTGTACCCAAGATCAGCATGTCGTCCACGTACAGACAAACGACAACTCCTCTCCCGTCAGCGAACTTTGTGTATACATATTTGTCCGTTTTGCTGACCCTGTAGCCGTTTGATCTTATGAATTTATCAAACTTCTCATGCCACATATTGGGAGCTTGCTTCAGACCATACAGAGATTTTACCAACTTACAGACTTTGTCTTTGAAGCCCTTGACGATGAATCCTTCTGGTTGTTGTATGTAAATCTTTTCAGTCAATTCACCATTCAGAAAAGCAGTTTTAACATCTATCTGATGAATAACTAGCTTGTGAATTGTACTTAGAGCAATCAACACCCTGATGGTCGTCATCGTGCTACTAGAGCATAAATGTCAAAGTAATCAATCTCCTATTTATGAGAAAACTCCTTGGCTGCCAACTTAGCCTTGAACTTATCAACAGTTCCATCGGTTTTCATCATCTTCTTGAAGATCCATTTACATTCGATTGGTTTTGCTCCTTCAGACAGATTAACTAACATCTATTTATTATTGGATGTTACAGAGTCAGTCTTATCATTTACTCTTTCTTCCAGGAGATCGCATCTCTGGACTTCATCACCCCATCAGGCTCCACGTGACGGATGATAACATTTATCTCTGAAAACTTTCGGCCTTCTCATTCGCTTTGCTTACTGCTTGGCGAATACTAGTTCAAGTGTTGTCATCAATGACAACCACCTTCTAGACTCCTACTTCCTTGAAAGTACTTGCACCATCGGTACCAATAATATTCTCCAAAATATCTGCGAGTAATATTTTTGTCCCTAGGAATTGTCTTCAAAGAATTATGCCTCGCAAGACTCAATGATATGATTGATACAATATCAAGTGATCTCCGAGCATAGCTTACAACAGCTAATTCCAGAATTACTGTCTTCTTGGTCTTCGTCCCTGACTTCTGAATCTTAATATTTGGAAGCTTTACGTACACCAGACACCCCCACACTTGAATGATATTCAAGTTAGGTCTGACCTTAAACCAGTGCTGATGAGAATTATAGTCAGATATACTGTCACGACCCGCACCCGCTTTTCGGACGCGAGCTCGTGAGCAAGCCAGCTACGTATCAAACGGACTCCAGCCCGACTCGAGTACGTATAAGCTGTCAAGGTCATGGTATCATATCTAATCTAAACTATATCTCAATCCACATGAATCATATAAACAAGAATGAACAAGTATGGGTCGTGGTCTGCAGCCCACTAGCATAAATGCCCGATAAGACTCTAAAGGAATTAACAAGAGTCTAAAACTGAATCAAGAAACATGATAACTCATGATAAGGTATGAAAGCACGAGCGAATAATAAGCACAATAACGGTACCTGAATCCCGCAAGAACCACAAATCCTCCGCCATCCAGAACTACTAGCTAACTCCATGCAATCACTAAACCTGAGGAGATCATCAGGTCCTCAGAGGACATAGCAAGATACATAATATACATGCCTATCTAACAGTTTTATCATGCGCAAAAAAATAAGCAAGAAAGAACAAGAACAAGACAAATGACTATGAACACGAATACGAACACACGAACACTAGAACAACTACGTATAAATGAACTGCCGGATGAACGATAATCACGAGATCAATGGAAGAAACCAAACCCTCATCCCGAGTGTGGACTCACGGGTTTGAACTAAACACTAACCCTCGTCCCGAGTGTGGACTCTCTGGTTAGTACTAACCCTCGTCCCGAGTGTGGACTCTCTGGTTAGTTCACGGCAAGGCACCCTCGTCCCGAGTGTGGACTCTCTGGTGCAAATACTACATCCTCGTCCCGTGTGTGGACTCTCTGATGTAAACACCCTCGTCCCGAGCGTGGACTCTCTGGTGCAAGTCAAGTCAAGTCAAGTCAAGTCTACACCCTTGTCCCGAGCGTGGACTCTCTGGTACAAATAATCGACATCCTAGTCCCTAGCGTGGACTCACGGATGTAAACAGATCAAGAAAAACACCCTCGTTCTGAGTGTGGACTCTCTGGTGCCAAGGAAACAATGTCAAGGATTTAGCAGTTCACTTACACGTACTCGTTCTATGACACGACTCAAGCAAGGTACTGACGAGAACTCCAAATATGAAACACAAGGCCAAAACATGAACATGGCTATAAACAATAAAAACAACTCCACAGAAAATAACACAAAAAGCACATGTTCATAAACAATCAAATGACTGAAAAACGAAAGAAAATGCATGTAAGTAAAACTGTAGAGGAAGGTAAGGTATACTTGCCTGGAGGTTGCACGAAGATCCAATAATATACCGTCAACTTGCAAGTCATACAGTCCAAGTCATCACAACTGTCTTCGAAAGCTGAAATAAACGTTACCAACATTCTCAGAATAGTCAAATTAGCTAGGATTGCCTGTCTTTAAGTCCAATTCTGGATACAGGGGCAAAACGATAATTTCGGGCAAAAATAGTATCCGTCGTTGGACCCGCTTTGCACCGAAGAGCGGGCCAGGGTCAATGGTCTCTAAAGTCGTCAAACTACATGTCTACGGATCCAGTTTTTCGATACGAACCCAACCGTATGTCTGAAGTTGGATTCCGGCGAGCCGTGCACAAAATCATCCGTTGAGTCGGACCGTGGGGCCCGCAAAACCATGATTTTATCAACTGTCTCAGAATCGGACCAAACTTGGCATACAGGACCAGAAAAATGATACGATCCTGTTGGCACAAGTTTTGTCTTCATCTGATGAGCGTGCACAAAGTAATTAAGAAATTTGTAAAGTGCACGATACGGTAAATTTCGACGGATACGCGTCAAATTCGTCGCGCACACGCGACCAATTTGAATTCCGTCAAAGCCCACACGACCACAAAGCTGTTACGCACCTTTCGATGCTTATGGTGCGCGACCATGTCGCCCGGAATGGCGGAACGCACGTCGCGTGGATGGTTTTATTGAAATTTCATAATTTTGAAAACAGGTTTTTCCCGAACTTTGAAGATAATTTAACAGCAATATAATTGATGAAAAATAAATCTATAAGTAGGGTTTCCATCTCGTATATGTTGTCAATATATGTGTTCAATTAGATTTTGAAAACCCTAACTGGATTGGCCAACTTTGGCCTTCCAAAACAGTGGTTTCGCTTTTGAAACTGCTCTGTTTTGAACAGAATTTCATCGATATTTACGAGGATTTTACGGACAGATTAAAGCAATCTAAAGAAAAGTATTTGAAGACATTAGAAGGTGTAACGCCCCAGTCCTAAAATACATAGGATTAAGTACGTAGACATGCCAGCTGTATTCATACGAAGTACACTCCAATATATGGAAGCCTCGTATAAATACATAAGCTGTAAAATGCAGTAGAACCATAACTAATCTCATCCACAAGAATAAATGAATAAAAGACATCATATAAAGATAATGAATTGTCTTGATACAATATGTTGGGCGGAGACAAATCCACTACCAACAAGTAAAGGAAAAATACATAAGAAAAGATATGAATTTGGCGAGCGAAGCGAAGACGATCCAAATGCAATCATCCTCGAAGAAATAGCGATGAACACGGCTAGTGCTAGAACACCTGCGAAAAACAATAGCACATACCTGGAGAGATAACCAGGTCCTCAGAGGGACGTAACAAGACACATAATATCATGCCATATAAACTGAATAAATATTGCTCAAATAAATAAGTCAATTGAATTATAACATGGTCCAATACGCACCTACTGAACGAGCGTACCATCCCCCCAACCAAATAAGGACAGGAGATGGTAAACTAATTCACGGTAACGTATCTTCCCATGCTATAAATCCAATATGGTATCCGAACCCCAATAAGGTTCAATACCTTCTCATCGAAGTAGTAAGTCACACCTACAACCAAACAAGGACAAGATATGACGAACTAATCCGCGACAAGTTATTGTTCCAAGTCACGGTCAGATACAAGTACCCAAACCAAAAGTACTCGTACCTAACGGATAAAGGTAGCCTACCATTCTAAGTGGTATGTAGTTAAGAACAATCCTTCCTACGCATGGACCCTGGCTAAATAGGATCGGCGTAGTCCCCCTTGGGCACCAGAGGCCCCATCAGTAAGAGCATGACGTTCCGCAGAATCGTTAGTGGCCGTCAGTAATCGTGGGTCATCAACCCCGTATCTCCAGCGGAGAGTCCGGGTCACAAGGGAAGTGCATCGAAGCCCATACGCTAAGGAATTGTCCTCCCCGCCCAATGCCTACTGTGTTGTATCCACAACACAAACCACTATAACCGCTAAGTCAAACTAACATGCAACCTCTATTAGCGGTTATTCCTATCGCACGACTTGTACGTACTGGTGGCCAGCCAATCACGCACTTCCGTGTTCTACATGCGATACACAACTTCGTGTTTACAACGTGTCAAGGCCAATGAATGCAACACACAAGGCGGTCCCTTAAATCTAGGTTTAATTTGTAAGAAAAATAATACACAGCAGGAAATATAAATGAACAGTAAGTTCTAACAGTTATGCCATGTATCACAGTTTATTTTACATAAAGAAAATAAATAATGCATGAAATATGAGCTAAAATAAATAAACAGCAAATGGCAAGGTGTCTTGCCTGGTAGGACGCCTGGTGTGCTGCGATGATCAAGGTGGCACGATCTGCAACTTTGGTGTAACAACTACACATGGGGACCCCCGTTGGTGGTACAGACCGGTACATCGGGTCCAGAACGGTCAATTTAGTTAGGGTCGATATGGGGTAGGACCGAATTGGCAGGGGGATAGGAATAATGGACTGGGTTACGGTCAGGAGAAAGAAATAATAGATACATATTATATATACGAGTTTTAGAAAATATTTTATAATTCCAAAAAAAACTAGTTTTCATGAGTAAAAATATTTATAGGATAATACAAAAATACTTAAAGTCAAGAAAACTGTTTTCGACAAAAACTCTAAGTTTGTAAAATAATACGACTTTAGTAAAAGAAAATATATATATTTTAGATAACTACGTTGAAAATCTAGAAAAGTAAATCGTTTTAGGCTACATTATAATTTATAAGTCGAAGCTATTTCTTAATCAAATAGAAAATCTACAACAAAATATTTTTATGAGCCAAAAATATTTATAGGTAATATCTCAAAAATCTAGAAAAACCGGTTTAGGGGTAAGAACCTAATTTGAAAATTATATGTAGAGTTGTACATAAAACTATACTTTTGCTTCAAAAATATTTTCCGGGAACATATACATTATTGAAAACAATTAAAATAATACTAATAGCTTTATTAATAATACTAATACTAATAATATTTATAATATTAATAATAAAATTATTAACACCTGTAAAAAATATATATAATTATAATTTCAATTTAAGACACCTTTACAGAATCATAAAAATAATAAATAAAAGAAAATATAAAACATCACGAGTTGCTGTTCTCTCTTTTCGAGAGAAGAGTGCAAAAAAGAGTTGAACAAAATAGGAAAAGAACAGAAGGAGAAGGAGCAAGAGGAGAGAGAGAGCGGGGATCTCGGGATGGGTTAGAGAGAGAGAGCGGAAGAGAGAGGGTGAAGGAAAGGAGCGGCCGGAGGTGAAAACGGAGCGGCGGCGAGTTGGAAGTCGGAGGGTCGACGGTTGGTCGGGGAGACTGTAGGAACCCTAGAGGGGGGGTGAATAGGGTCAAGCTAACTAATTAAGCACTTAGCACAAGCTAATGGACAATTTAAAAATATAAGTGCAAGAGAAAAAGCAATAACAATACCGACACACGATATATCCTGGTATCCTCCCAAGAGGCACTCCAGTCCCGGAACTCTCTCCGGCTTTAATCCACTATTTGAGTAAATAGTTACACACGAGTTTGGATCCGAAGAACTCGCCAACTTCAACACGAGTTTGGATCCGAAGAACTCGCCAACTTCAACCGAGAGTTTGGATACGAAGACTCTCCAACTTCAACCGAGAGTTTGGATACGAAGACTCTCCAACTTCAACCTTTCACAATAGGTTTTGATCTCCTTATACAATAAGATGAAGATCTCACTTTTTAACTCAATAAATCTAACACAATCTGTGGATGGCAAATGAAAGCTTTGTAGAGTTGTTTGTGGATAGGCTTTGGTGGTTTAGAAATTTTTAGGCTCAAAGCATCAACCTTGAATGAAGGGGTTCAAGGCTATTTATAACCAAAGCTTGAAAAGAAGCCAAAGGCAACTTTTCAGTCACGAACCGGCATACCGCCGGTATGATCCGGCATACCGGCGGTATACCGGTCTGCGATTACAACGGCTAGAAATATAGCCGTTGGGATCATTAATGGCTGGAAATCCGACCGTTGGAATTTCAACGTTTCGGAAGCGGTATACCATCGGTATGGACCGGTATGCCGTCGGTATGCCGGTTTTGTAAACAGAAACTTTCTGTGAACGAAAACCGGTATACCGTCGGTATACGCCGGTATACCGTCGGTATGCCGTTTTCCACCAAAAATGATCCTGGGCTTATTTCTGCCCTAGCTTTCAATTTTGCCATCCATTTCTTGTGTTTACAATAATTCCTAAGACTCATTACAGACTCCAGATAAACTTAGGCAGGTGCAGGCTTCTTCAGAGTCTTGAAATGATGATGGCATGGCTTGGCTTCTTCCTTTGATAGGTGCTGGCTTTTTTCCTTGGCGGCAGCTGTCCAAAGATATCCAGTTTGTGAAAACTGAATACCTTTCGGGGGCTTTGCCCCCGAACCCTCGACGAGGGGCGCTGCCCCCTCGACCCCCGTCCGCTGACCGGGCAGCGGAACCCCCGAGTGCGTGGCTCCGGAGATGTCGTCGGGTGGTTCAGATAAATCTTGTGGGATCCGTCGTCCTTGGCCCACCATGATTTCTTCATTGCATATGTCCACATTGATCTTGCTTATTGCTTTTCTGCATGTATATGTTAGACGAATAAAGCAATACATAGTAGCAAGTATGATAAGTTTAATGCTCATTAGGACAATGATGAGTTTAAGTATAAGTGCTAAGGTGATAGCATAAATGTTAGTGATATCATAAAGATTAAACTTAATTGAATAACCACAATCAAAAACATAGTTTTGATTTTGGCAACCGAATTAAATTTAAGATAGATAAGCTCATATCACTAATATGTAAACCAAAAGGCACATATCACCAAAGGTATAAGTATAAGTAGAAATGCTATAGCGATAGTATAATGATTAGTGATAATGAAATGCTAAACTTAACATATTAACCATATTTAAAAACATGATACAATCATTGGGCCAACAGAGACGAGGAGCGGGAGAGGTCTCGGCTGGGAAGCGGAGGAGGAGAGATCGGAGTCGGGCGGAGGTGGTGGAAGGCCAGGGCGGACAGGGGCGGAGGCGAGCGACTGAAGGCGGTGGCCGGCGCGGGCGACCACGCCGAGGGCTGGCGAGGTTGCGACGCAAGGGCAGGGCGGCGACGGAAAACGGGAACGGCAGGCGGAGGCTCAGGCGATCGATCGCCGGAGAACACGGTCGACGCAGTCCGACGTGGGGTCGACGCGGGGCGGCGCGTGTATGGAGGTGAGTCTAGATCTAGGGTTTTATTTTGGGGTTTTTCTTTCCCTATTTGGTTTCTTGGGTGGTGGCGGCAGCCGCTTTGCTGGTGGCGGGTGGTTTGGTAGTGGCGGTGACGGCCGTAGGTGCGACGGTGGTGCACCGGCCTGGGCTGGTGGTGAACGTGGTGGTGGCTGTGGTGTGTGGGTCGACGGGTTGTTGGTTGTGGTTGTGATCACGGTGGTCGTCGGGGGGTTTGGGGCTTCGGTTGGACGCCGGTGGTGGTTCTGGCTCTGGTGAGCGGAGGCGATGGTGGTGATGGAGGGTACTGGTGTAGGTGGAATTTCATGGAGGGTGGCCGGGTACATGGGTGTGATCTGGGTGCGGGATGGAGGACGGTGGCAGTGGATGTGGGTAGGCCGGTCGCGGTTGCTGCGGCAATGGAGGCGTGGTGGTCGACAAGGCAAGGTAGGGTTAGGATTTGGAATTTAATGTATCGGGTCGTGTCCTGCGCGACACATAATAGGGTTGTGGGGGATGGGTGTTCGGTGTGTCGGACACGAAAGAGATTGTATATGTAAAGGAAAAAATAGTGGAAGTAACTAGGTTGACACGGACACGATGCACGCACTTTGAGGATGGTGGAAATTTGTGGAAGAATAATGAAAAGTTGGAGGAGTACCTGCCTATTTATAGGATGTGGGAATTCCCAATTAGATAGGAACTAGGAATAGTTTAAACCCAAAAATAGATAATCCGTAATTTAATTTAAATCAATTTAAACCCAAATCCAATCCAAATCCAATTAAATCTATTTAAATCCTTTTAGTTTAAAAATCAAATCAATTTCAAACATAAATATTAATTTAATTATTTAAATAGATCCATAAAATTAAATCAAAATTTAAATGCCACAATAAATTCAAAATATGTTTTCCAAAAATACTATTATAATAATTTCAAAAATATCTTATTATTTAAAAATAAACTTAATAAAATATTTATGAAATAAATATTTTTGCACGAAAATATTATTTATTAGTAATAACTACTAAAAGTAATAGACTTTTTATAGCAAGAATAATAATTCTATATAATATTTTGAAAAGTGTAATAAAATAGAAAAAATGTTTTTATAAAATATGTACGCTCGCACATAATCGCACTCGTCGAGCAAATTCGAAAAAGAAATAAAAAGGTCGTGCGCGACGTATAATACGACTACGCGACGTATAATACAAAATTTTAAATCGGTACTAAATTTATTAATAAAAAAATAGTAGAAATTTAGGGGTTTTACAGAAGGCGTATAGGTTGTGAGTATACCAGGGAAGACGGGAGGCGAAACGATCCATGGTGCGCGACGAGAAGTCGCTGCGAAGTCGGTTCGAGACCGTACGCTGCTGCTGTTGTTCCTTTATAGTACGTGCGCACGCGCGGCGTCCATGGCCGGCCGGCGGCGGCCCAGGGCGGCGCTACGGTGCGCGCGGGGTGCGCCCAGGTGGCGGCGAGGCTTGGGACGCGGTCGTGGGGTTAGGGTTCTTGAGAATCCCTTCCTTCTCTCTCTCGATATAAACAAACCTATTAGCGCTCTGTTGCTACGAGAGGGTTGGGGTCGGGCTCTGCTTGGAAGTAGCTCGGGTGGCTGGGTTCAGTTGAGTATGGTATTGCTTGGGTCGGGCCCTGGGCTCTGGGCTTGGGCCTGGCCGAAGGCTGCTATTGCTTCTTTTTTTTTTCTTATTCTTTTTCTATTTCTTCTTTTCAATATGCATACATATATATATATATACATTCACATATACGTATACATGTACGTACTATATGTGTTTATATATACACACATATACGTATATTTATAATATATATTTATATACAAATACACACACACCATATATATATATTCACACATACACATATATAGTATATTTTTATATATACATACACACGTATTTAACCTATATATATTTACACGTATATACATATAAATTGTTCTTCCCCAAATTCCTCCCCCTTTATCCAAATTGATCCTAAATTGAGACTACTCTCTTGCATTGGGATTCATTTCAAAAGTGGAGGCTAGTGGAGGCTTGCTTGCAAGAAGTGGAGCTCATTTGGACATTGCTTGAGGAAGGGAACTTCTCATTTAGGAGCCATTTTCATTGAGTTGAACTTTCAATAGGTAAAACACTATAAACCCTAATGAATTCCTGATTTCTTTCCGTAGTTGCATCCATCTAGGTGTTCCTGGCTGTAGAGTGAGTTTGGTAGGATCTCGTGTCCATTTAGTATGTGTATCGGACACGTATCAATATTTTTAAATACATATATATATATATATATATATATATATATATATATATATATATATATATATATATATATATATATATATATATATATATATATATATATATATATACACATATACGCACATATATAATACGTAACATACACACACGTATAATATATATATTGATTATATACATATACGTACACATATTTAATATATTATATTTGTGCATAAAATATAAACCTCTTGATAACAATTTAATATACAATTAAATATAACCAATAAATTAATAATATTAAATTAACAATCCCAATAAAATAATAATAGTAATAAAAATAATAACAAAATTTAATAAAGTATATACCATTATTGCACCGTCTAATAATTCCAGAAATGTACAAGGCCTATCTTATACAAACCTTATTGAATATCAACTAATCACAATATTTATAATATTTAATTAAGAATATTTTAGAAATATTCCTTAGATCACTAAAATGGAATACGACACAATCATACCAAAAATGCATCAATACGAAGGTCATTGGACGTACCGCATGACTACATGGACTTGGGCTCAGTTCGGATTCAGTTTGACTAGTTTTGGTGCGACCGGGTCACCTAGACGTCAAATAATATTAATAATGAATAATTAACTATTTATAATGGTCATGTCACAACTTGGCCTGGTTTTTCTAGTTAGGACATTCCTATGGCTAGGCCTTCCCCTACCATGGCTAAACTCTAGTCAAAGCACGCCACTGCACTATCCGTGCCATGATTCCTTGTCGTCTTGTACTCCAACCTCTAAATATGACTAAAATTATCTACCGTAATAATTAACTAATTAATTAATTATAAAATCTAAAAATCACCATTTAAATCAAATAAAAAAATATTTCAAAAAATTTCGGGAAGGGGAGCTACATATACGAACGGTACTTTATTCAGAAGATAAACGTAGCCGTACACGCAATCTATCCCCAGAAGCATATTGGAAGATCCGTATTATAGATATCATCATCTTTAACGGCGTCCTGATCTTTTTTATCTGGCACTCCATGGATTATAGATTTTATAGAGCAGTCGTTTTATGGCCAATTCCATGTTCATAATAGAACGATGCGAATCCAACAAACGATACTCTCCGCCTTGATCAATCATGAGTAGTTGTAGACCGGTTTAACATTCAGCTTCAGTCCTTGACCTTCTCGAATGCTCCATCCTTCGACTTGAGAAGATATGCGAACGTGCACTTCGAGAAACACTTCAACCCGACCTCCGTGGAGAATTGATAAAAGTCACAGATATCTGAGTGTACTAAGTCCAGAAGATCTGTACTTTAGTTCAATCATCTGAGCAGCTTTCTGACCTGTCTTGTCTCTGCACAGACCTCAAATTCCTCCACCTCCTTACCCCCACATTCTGGAGATAAGGCTTAGATATGTCATCTTGAGTCTGCTTCTATCATAGAGCAACTCTCAGTCCATTCAATGAAGTAACTTCATCACCATCTGCAGACGTTCGAACATCCTTTCAGTATCTAACATCTTTTCGAAGCATGTTTCTCGCCAAAAAAATTTCATCTGGCTAGTACGAATGTCCATATTTCAAGTTTGTATCAGACAATAGACTTTCTGAGATCAGATCTCCGAAAATTTCTGGTACATGCAACACGTATTCCAATGTCCTTG
>JANAVB010029816.1:661470-876470 GCA_029216955.1 Iris pallida | reverse complement strand
TCCTCTATGCAGATGCGGGGAAACATCTACAGGTATTTTGTTTTGGTCACAGCTATTTTGTCCGCGGTTTGTGATGGTGGGCGTGACCGCGGCCACATGACGACCTATCATTGGCCCAGATTTTAAGGGGTGGGGTCTGATGATAGCAAGGGCCTGCAACGTGGTTCTGCGGTCACAAACTGCGGACAAAATATCTTTTTTTATTTTAATTTAAAATTTGTCCCCCTAAATATTGTTAAGTTTCAAAACTCAGTGAATTTGCAAAAATTTAGTCATCATTCTCTACCAAAAACAAAAAAAAGTCTAAAGTCTCTCTTATTTGAAAACAAATACTAAATTGTAATTGCTTGTATATAAAGGTAATATATAGTTTGTGGAAAATGATATATCGCCTGCGGGCTGTGGCCGCAAGGCCACGTGTCACGATTCCATTGTCCCTCTTATTTGCTTGGTCCCGCTACCGAAATCTTAGCTATTGGGAGGCTGACCCGTGGTACGTGGTCACAGTCCACGTATAGCAAAGTAGCGTCCATAGTTTGTCTAAATAATTTGAACTATGTTGTAACTTGTAAGGATACGTACGAATACATGACACTACTACATGACTAATAATATTGCATGACCAAAGTTACTGAAAGCGCGTTTAGGAGCGAAAAGCTCATAACCAAAAGGAGGTCTTGTGCGCCGCTTGACTTAGGTGTGCTCCTTGTTTTTATTGTAAATATGTGAGACCTTATACCCGAACCCAATAACATAGTCAACCCTCCCAAACAATGCTTCTTTACTCGTTACGAACAAATTTGATTTAATTAGAACATAGCAAAACATAAGAATTTTGAGGTCACTGACCTCTATTTTTTTTCTTCTTCTTCTAATTATACATGCACCTTGTTTGCTTTGTTCATCTGCATGCCCTGCTTTTGCACTTTGCGTCTAGGTCCCGAACGACCTAAGTGTGCTTGTCGGCTTTGATAACTATGGGCACGCACAATGAAGTTGTGTTTTCTAAAATATTTTGGAGTTCCTCTGATGGCATGAGATGGATATTGATCCTTTAGCCCTATATATATATGAACTTATACATGTTGGAAAATGCTTACTTGACCGCAGGCGGACTGGTCCGCCTGCCTGCACGTCCGAACTCCATTGGCCCTCCCCTATTTGCATCGGTCTTATGCCGGTTGACCTACGAATGGGGGACGCCACATGATGGTGGGTTAGTCCGCCTGCGGTCAAGGTAGCAGCGCCCTTGCTAATTAGAGTTGTATATGTACATGATGTACGTACTTCTTTACCACTTTCAGCCTGGCTGTTGCAATCCACCGCCATCCTGTGGATTCAAATCGGTGAACTCTACCTACTGGAAGCCTCCGAAATCGATGCCGGCCAATCCCGACTGCAAGACGTGGAGCAACGACAGCGCTAAGTTGTGCTACAACTGCAACACGTGCAAGGGCGCGGTGCTCGCGGGACTCAGAGGCGACTGGAAGAGGCTCGCGATCTTCTGCTCCATCCTCCTCGCTTTCCTTGTGGTCATGTACTCGTTCGGATGTTGTGCCTTCAGGAACAACCGAGGCGACAAGTACAGGCACTACCGAGGCTACAGTTGAGTTCCGACTTGTTGGCTGTATATATATACTATGTGTATACGTATGTATGTATCCCGTATGTTTGTTATTGTTCAAAAGTAGAAAGAACATCAACTCTGCAGACCATATATGATCGATCTTCTCTGTTTCAATGTTTCAAATAATTATGTTATGAGCTATGTATTTGTGTAAAGGACGTTTTGGGGACTTACGCATCAGTCAAGAGGAGTGTACGTATTAAATTGCATGCATATTCAAATTAATGCAACGAGGGCGTAATATAGGACAATTTGCAAACAGGAAAATATAACTACTTCTTAGACGAATTGTATCGGTTGGTTTGGGGAACAAGAGCCGCTCCCCCCTCCCTTATACAGTCCAGCCTTGCAATACTCGTGCAAGCCGGCGGAAGGGACCGGAAAAGGCCGGAAATGTGTGTGTGTGTGTGTGTGTGTGTGTGTGTGTGGGGGGGGGGGGGGGGGGGGGGGGGGGGGGGGAGGGGGTTGTTGGAGGTTGGAGGATGGCGACCGCGGAGGAGGGCGGTGGCTCGCGGGTACTGCACGAGTCATACGTTTTTTTTTTTTGGGTACATAGCCTCAAGTACCCTACATACTCATGGTTATAAATTTCAAAAATACTATTTGGCTCCCAAAAATTTAGGTAATATCATCTTCCACTATGTGGCAGATGACATGGTTGTTGACATGGCAGCTGACATGACACAATTTAACAATAAAATTAATATTAAAATTAAAATTAATAGTCAATTAATCAGAAATTTTTATATAGAGTAAAAATTTTAACGAAATTGTGAAAAAAGTAACAAGTTTGAAATTTTTTTAATTTGGGTAACGAAACTACATTTTCCATGGCGTGCTGGGGGGTTTGGATACTGCAGAGGAGTGTGGTGGACCGGGCGCGCCATAAGTAATGGAGTGTCATGTTGGCACGCCATGAGTGATGGAGTGTCAAGAGTGGTGCTCCATGAGTAATGGATGTTAGAAATTTTATTGTTCCATGTCGATTCATGAGATGAAGAACATATTAAATTGATTGCGGAAGCGTACCTGAATCCATTGTCTTTGCTTGACGGATCTGGAAGCACGTCTCTTTATGGGGTTTGATCTTCCAACCCGCTACTGTAGGTCTTAAAAATCAAGTTGCACCCATCAACAAAGTCATCAAAATCAAATTATACATCCTTCAAGTGAACTGCGCAGAAGACAGATTGCTCAACAATTCGATTGCGCAGGCTGAACTGCGCATTCATCCAAGTGCGCATGCTGACGTGGCCTCGTCATCATTACCTGACAGTGAATTAGATCTTCTGACAGCTGACAGCCCGGAGAACGAGAAAACTGTTCGTTTATCGTGCAGCACAGCCCTTGAGGACAGCTGTACATGCAGCGCAATCTGCCTGCAGTGCAGTCCATCCCACCGCGGTCCATCCCAGCGCAATCCGAAGCCAGCGCAATTCAGTTGGCGCACTCCATCAATACAACTGACAAAAGTACACGTGGCCTTCATGCCATCAATGACTCATTACGTGGTAACCGTCTGTACACGATAATGCGCATTTCAATCAAATAATGCCATGTGTCCAATATAGTTGGCCCACGATCAAACAACTGCCAGCGCAGTCTGATGTCTGCGCGGTCCAATGCAGCGCAATCCAACTTGCGCAGTCCAGAATAACTAAAAAGTAGTTATTTCCAGAACTCTATAAATAGAGTTTTAAGTCCTTCCTAGAGGGATCATACATACACACAGAGATCAGAATCATCACCAGAGATCAGGAGTTCTTGCCAAAGGGCTGTTGCAATCTTCAGAGGCTATCGTCTTCAAAGTTCACATCGTCAAAGGGATAAAGCGATCATCATTCAGATCGGATTCCTATAGTTGTACTTTTCCAGAATTTTTGTAATCTTCTTTACAAAGTTTGTTGAAATAAAGATCAACTTTTATTTTTGCAAACAAAATGACGACTCTACTGGGGACGACTTTCTCCTCCGACGAGGAAGCCGACGAGGAAGTAATAACTCAATGTGATGTTGCGTCTATCGGAAAGACGCAGAAGACGCTGGTTGTGAAGGTCAACCAGACGGCCTACGAAGCCATGATCAACTCCAGGACCACCTCTCGCATTGTGACAACTTCTGCCACGAGCAAAGTGCGTCCAGTGTGGGTCCCCGAGACTGCTGCGCAGTCTGTTGATTCTGCCACCAAGACTGCTGCGCAGTCTAAAGTCTCTGCTGCTAAGACTGTTGCACAGTCTGTTGTCTCTGTTGTTGCACAATCTGCCTCTACTATTCATGCGCAGTCTGCTGTTGCCAGTGCACAAACCACTTCTTATGCTGTCCTGTCAAAGTGCAAGACTCATGTTCCTCTGACGCAGTTGGCTGCAACTTTTTCTGCGCAGTCCACTACTCCAGCAACCAGAGTACAACCCAAATACTCTGGTAACAAGACTCCTGTTGCGCAAGTCACTGTGACTGAGGCCAGAAGACTTTCTGCCAGAGTTACTCATGCGTAACCTGCCAGTGCGCCATCAACCCATGCGCAAGCTATGCCTGCGCAATCCAAGAGAGACAGCCCTTTGGCTAATCTCTCCTCTTCCCACAGCAGGGGAAAAAGTTCCATTCTTCCTCTCAAGCACCCTATTACTCCTGCGCAATCCAATGGGGGTAGTCTTTTGGCTATTCCTCCTCCTCTCCAGAACAAAGAAAAAGGTCCGTTGGTCTTTTCTCAAACTTCCTCGTCCCACGACTTGGAAGATAACAGAGGAAAATGCTCTTTAGCTAACCCTTCTTCACAAAACAAAGGAAAAGGCTCTTTGGTCTTTTCTCAGTCTTTTTCGATTTTTACCGTAGAAGATCCATCTGAACGTGCTCCAGCACCAGTCAGTACAAGAACCCTTTCTCATAAGGATTCTTCTTCCCTCCTTGCCAAAGGGAAGTGTACTAATCAAAGAGGTATTCTGTCTACTCCGGTAGCAGAATTTTAAGATCTTCCAACTCTTCAGATCTTCCGCTCAAGACAGAAAAAATTGTTGGTGCCTCAAACAGAAACCTCTGGGGGGTGAGTTTGCTGATCTAAGAACTTATCTCAATCGATCAACTTCGGTGAAACGCAAACAACCAATGCTGAAGACCAACCAGTATCAGAAGTAAACTTCTAGGATCAAGAATCCGGACACCTATGCCAATGAAATAAGTAATTCCTTGTACACTCAGGGGACAAAACATTTGAAGAACCGGAACCATGTTCCGAATATTGTCAAAGAACATGTCCCTCGAACTTCTTCTCGTCCCGTTGCTGTTTCCGATCTCCGAGAACACCTCAAGCAAAAATGGGACAACATCTCAACATCCCCAGTGCAACCACTTGGACACCATTGCAATCACAAGATTGTCATCAAGTGTTGTTGTCAGACAACAAGACAATCTGTCTTCGATCGTCTGAACTTTTCAAATTCTGAACCTATGTCGGAAGATAAAGACGAGGTTTTGTACGCTTCTGTCAACATGACTTCCAGAGACACTGGGGGTAGGAAGTGCTCCAAGCACGACAAGCCTCGCAAGCCAAGCCAGCGGTATTTGGATCTACTCCAAGAATCTTCTGAAGGAGTATTCCGACATACCCGATCCCGAAGCCGAGACACAATTGGTCAAAGGAATCTTCAAGATCCTTCTGATCATCTTCCTCTTTCTCACTCAGGAGATGATTCTTTCTCCGACTATGATGCATACAGTGAAAGCTCAAAACGGACAGTATCCTCCACTGTACCCAGAGAAGTGACAGCTTATGTTGTCAATGAAGACCCGGATGCTTCCAGTTCAGCTAGTTAAGAACAACGAATAGCTGCACTAGAAGACAAGCTAAAGACCATGGCTGAAATGGTTGCAAGTATGCATTCTATCATTGTGGCCCAGCATATAGTACCACCGACCGTACCTCCTACAAATCCTGAAATCATAGCATCGTCGGTGCCTGTCAATGCAGGGCTGGGGATAGCATCTCTTCCAGTACCTCCTGTACAGATCCAACCTACACCCAGTCTATCAGGTGCTGGGGGTAGTGCTTATCACGCTGTTCCTCCCCCTAACACTGTGATTCAGCCCGTTCCTTCTACATCAGTAGAAGATGCCAATGAAGCTGTCAAGCTCCTACGCACTCAGTTCGAGGCCTTCAAGGAGAAAGACAACTTGTATAGGTTGGGGATCAAGCAAACTTACCCAGTTGAATGAAAGGAAGTCCCATTTCCTTCGAAGTACAAGATTCCAACAATCTCGTTGTTCGATGGCAGCACTTCTCCCAGTCAGTTTATTAACCACTTTGAGGTTATGACTGTCCAACTTCATCCAAATGACGCTCTTCTTACCAGAGTATTCGTTGGCTGTTTAGCCGGCGTAGCATACGATTGGTACAGAAGCTTGTCCGATGGTTGTATCACCTCCTTCTCCGGCCTAAAATAAATCTTCTTGGAACAATTTTATGAGGGGATCAACGACATGACCATGTCAGCCATCAATAAAATCAAACAAAGACACAATAAAACTGCTGAGAGTTTCATTGAAAGGTTCCACCGGGAACTCCTGCCGCTGTCACCATAGACACCTGCAAGGCAAATCTTTTGCCTATCATCAGCATGTGGACGAGGTCTACTCAGTTTCAAGACTGGCCATCTTTCATTGTCAACGCTAAAGCAGCTGAAGTTAGCGCTGACAGATTCAAGCAGCTAGGAGTACAAATGTCTAACCCCGATCGGGATGACCACCAGACATTGGGTGGAGGCAATCGCCAGAACAAACGCAAAGGAAAAGAAACTTTGAACATCAACTTGACGAATAAGAACAAAGAATCTCTGGCGGTCAATGTAGCTCCCCATACGTCCACTTCTACTCCTTCAGCACCTCCACCAAGGGAACCTTGTCCGAAAGTAGAGTACTCTTTTGACGAGAATGACACAGTGAGCATCTTTGATTGCTTGATCAAAAGCAATAAGCTCCAGCTCCCAGATCCCAAGAAGCCTGATGAAGTCGGTAAGACTGATCATCCTAAGTACTGTGTCTATCACAGGTTCATCGGGCATCCCACTCGAACATGTTATGTGCTCAAAGGCAAAATTCAAGAGCTGGTCAACGCTGGTGTTGTCACTTTGCAGCAAAACGAGAAGACTGTTACCGCAAACATGGTCTCAGTTCAATTTGGTGACTTTTCCATCCCAGATGGTACAACACGGTGTCATTCCTATCCCCAAAGCTACTCTTGAGATCGAGAATCTCCCTCCTCCACGAAGTGAAGGTCTCGTCCCTTTGTCTCTTGACAATGGCGAGATTATGTGGATTCATCCGAATCTTACATCAGAATTCGAACTTCCTTCTTCCTCCAAGAAGAAAGACCGCTCCAAGGGCAAGAAAAAGATTTGCAATATGGTGTCTTTTGACCCCCATAGTTGATGAAGAAATCCTATTGGGCACCAGATCAGGGAAAACTTATCTAAAAGACTACCCCGAAGCTCAAGAGAATCCTGCTTCTTCTTCTGAGCCTGCTCCAGTGCAGCCTGCTTCCACTGAGGATATTCCTACTGCATCTTCACCGGTTGTAGAGTCTACTCCTTCCAAGCCGATGGTCGTTGACAAAGGCAAACAACAAGTCCGCTTCGATAAACCATTGAAGAAGTCATCTCCCTCAGGACTTGAAAAGCCTTACAATTTTGATATCTTGGCTCAATTGGCCAATACACCGGTCCGGTTGTCCATATTTGAGCTCTTATGCCTCTCCAAAGAGACTCGAAAAACTCTGAGTGAGGCTCTAATGCAAGCTGAAATTTGTCTAGCCCTGCTAAAGAAGCCAAAAGCAGAGCCAGTTTCTTGCCTCCATTGTCATAGTGTGTTGGAGTTAATTCCAAACATAACTTTCACACAGGATGACATGTTGATGGAAGACAACAGGCACGACCGTCCTCTCTACTATACAGGATATGTCGACTCGATGAAAGTCGATCGCATTCTGATAGATCCAGGGTCTGCTCTCAGTATCATGCCGAAGACAATGTTGGATGCGCTGAAGATCCCTATGCATAGTCTTTCTAGTACAATCACCACTATTCTCGGGTTCAACCAGGAAAGGAGTGAACCTCTGGACAAGATTCGCTTAAAACTTCAAATAGGCAATCTTCGCACAAAGGTGACCTTCTACATCATTGATAATTATGGTTGTTCCTATAATGCTTTGCTGGAAAGACCATTTCTGTATGAACATAACATTGTTCCTTCAACTCTCCATCAATGTTTTAAATATGTCGATGATAATTGAGAGGTGCAAAAAGAGGTTGCTGATCTCTATCCTTTCAAAGGCGTCGAAGCATACTGCAACGATGCTCGTATGTACAAGAATGAATTCATGAAGGTTGTCCTGTCTCTGGACACTGAAGAAGAGCAAAAAATATTGTCCAATGACACCCTTATCATTCCTGTCAAAAGGCTTGTTTCTCGTCCTCAATCTTCAAAGCCACTGGCTATTCACTTGCCAGTTCAGAAACAACCAACTGATGATGATCAAGATCAAAGGGAGCTCACCTCTTCTGAGCCACTTGTTATTGACTTACGTCGTAACAAGGAAAAAAGGCAGCTCACCTCTTCTGAGCCACTTGTTATTGATTTATCTCATAACAAGGAAAAAAGGGAGCTCACCTCCTCTGAGCTGCTTGTTATCGACCTCCGTCATAACAAAGCCAATCTTCCTCCACGTTCTTCTTCTCCCCCTCTTGTAATCAATCTGACCAAGCCTGCTAAGGCTAAAGGTCCTGCTGTAAATACAAATGTAGAAATCAATAAAAAATCATCTACTTTCCAGTATACTGATATCATTTATCATGCTAAGTGCTATTTGGATATGTTAGATGGCTATCAGTCATTTACAATGGGAGTTGTACAATCTCTTCAAACAGAAGTCTCGTTTGAACACCCAAAGGATTCATATCGTATTGTTCCCGCTCGTAAGAAAGGCGAGAGTCCAATACTTTTTAGTAAAGGACCGGAACAACAATTCAGCTATACGGATGATAGCAAAAGTAACGACACGGGACATCTTCAACTTCGTCGTTACAGTCAACAATCAAAAGACATCATCCGAAAGATGGGTTATGACTTCAAGAGCGGCCTCAACTACGGTAAAGGAAGAAGAACTCCTATCCGTATGGCTGTTCCGAAAGAAAAATTAGAAATGTACTATAGTAGGACCAAAAGAGGTCTCGGATATGCTTCTCCTCCGGTATTATCCCCAGCAGCTTCTGAATCCGATAGTGAGGAGCGCTCTTAACTCTTCTGATTCCAGATCTTGGGATTCTTATACCAGCATCGTTCAAGTTCATCGATTGACTGTATCTTCTAACATGGTCTCCGTTGAACTTCCAGAAGGCTATAACGAGGACATTAAAAAAAATTCCGAAATAGATCCTTGGGCTCAACGAATGGATACCCAATGGGAACTCTGATTCGAACAAAGGAAACCTCCTAATGAAGATCAATTAGTTCAAATTGATGTAGGAGAGAGCGGGTCACCTCGTCTAATATTCATCAGCAAGAACCTTCCAGAGGCAGAAAAACAAGAATTAATTCTTCTGATTAAAGAATACATTGATGTCTTTGCCTGGAGTTATGAAGACATGCCAGGTCTAGATCCTAAAGTTGCTACTCACAAACTAAACATCCTGCCGAATGCAAAACCGGTCAAACAGCAACAACGGCGCTTCAAGCCAGAAATGATGGACGCTATCGATGATGAAGTCAAGAAGCTCATCGCTTGTGGCTTTATCCGAGAAGAACAGCATCCTGATTGGGTAGCCAATGTCGTCCCAGTTCTAAAGAAAATCAAAAAAGTTCGAGTATGCATCGACTTTCGAGATCTTAATGAAACATGTCCAAAAGATGAATTTTCTCTCCCTATTACGGACGTCATGATTGACAACACCCGTGGGTTCGAAAGAATATCTTTCATGGACGGATTCTCCGGATATAATCAGATTCGGATGAATCCTGAAGACGAAAAACATACTTCTTTCGTACTCCTCACGGAGTCTACTGCTATACTGTAATGCCATTTGGTCTCAAGAACGCTGGTGCAACATACCAACGAACCATGAGTACCATCTTTCGAGATCATCTGTGCAAGACTGTCGAATGCTATGTCGACGATATTGCTGTCAAAAGTCGTTTAAAGGAAGATCACATCTAAGACTTGAGAACTATCTTCAATCTTATGCGCCAACATCAACTCAAAATGAATCCCACCAAGTCATTCTTGGGTGTCTCTAGTGGCAAATTTCTCGGCTTCGTCATTACCTCTAAGGGTATACATGTAGATCCCGAGAAGATCAAAGCCATTCAAGAGATGCGTCCTCCACGCAACCTAAAAGAGCTACGAGGATTTCAAGGTCGACTTGCGTACATCAGGAGATTCATTTCGAATCTGTCTGGACGCTGCAGACCATTTACGTAACTCATGAAGAAAGGTGTATCTTTCGTTTGGACCGAAGAATGTCAACGAGCATTTGATGAAATAAAGCAGTATCTCATGAACCCACCAGTCTTGGTGCCACCGATCTCTGGCATACCATTCTTAATGTATGTCCGTGCTATGGACCATTCATTGGATGCTTTACTTGCCCAAAAGAACAAAGAAGGCCACGAACAAGCCATCTACTATCTCAGTCGTACTATGATTGGTGCTGAACATCGTTATAGTTCGGTCGAAAAAGAATGCCTAGCTCTTATGTTCGCTGTTCAAAAGATGAGACATTACATCATTGGCCAAACTATTCATGTCATATCCCGAGTTAATCCTTTTCGGGTACTAATGAAGAAGCCTAGCACACTCAATTCTCGGCTGGCTACATGGGCCATTCTGCTAGCCCAATATGACATGGTATATGTTCCTCAAAAATCTATCAAAGGTCAAGTACTGACGGATTTCTTAGCAGCTCATCATGTTCCAGAGACATCCAAACTCTATGATGAAATTTCAGACGAGACTTTGGAATCTAATGCAGTCTCCGAAGAATTTCCTACTTGGCGTCTGTTCTTTGACGGTGCATCCAGGATTGGACCCAATGGTGCCATTGTCGCAGGAGTTGGAGTTGTCCTTGTTTCTCTAGACGGGTCAGCTATTTAAAGAGCATACTCCCTAGACGAGCCTTGCTCTAACAACGTGGCAGAGTACAATGCTATACTCATTGGCCTTCAGCTAGCCAAACAACTTGACGTCGAGTATCTTGAAGTCTATGGTGACTCTAAGCTGGTTGTTAACCAGGTTAGAGGGACCTATGAAGTTCGCCATCAAGATCTAGTGCCTTACTTTGAAGCGGCAATCAACATGGCTACATCATTCAAAGCCTTCTTTATCGAATATGTACTCCGAGCTTGCAATACTGAGGCAGACGCTTTGGCCAATCTTGCAGCAGTTTTAGCTATCCCTATCAAAAGACAGCAGGTGGTGGTCATCTCTAATCGAGAATTGGTCTGTGTCGAAAACAATCGTAATATTGAGTTCAGTAATCTTACTGAAGTCAATGTTATCAATGAAGATTGGAGAACTCCTTTCATCGATTTCGTGGTCCATGACATACTCCCTGAAGATTCCAAGAAGGCTACGAGTATTCGTCGGCGGTCTCTGCGATTCTACTACAATCAGACCACCAAAACTCTCTACCGGCGGACTTATGACGGCCTACTCTTGCGCTGTCTTGCTGGTGACGAAGCGAAGCAAGTATTGCGTGAATCTCACGACGGTGTCTACGGAGCACATCAACCCGGTCCTAAGCTACAGGATCGTATCCGACGCATGGGTTACTACTGGCCCTCTATGGTATCTGATGCTATCGAATATGCGAGGAAATGTCGAGCTTGTCAAATCCACGCAGATTTCATTCATCAACCATCAAAATTCCTTCATCCGACTGCTGCTTCCTGGCCTTTTGAAGCTTGGGGCATGGACATCATCGGTCCCATCAATCCTCCTTCTTCTAGAGGACATCGGTTTATACTGGCAATAACCGACTACTTCTCCAAATGGGTCGAAGCTATACCATTGGCTGAAGTCAAGACCAGTAGCGTCATCAACTTTGTCAAACACCATGTCATCTATCGATTTGGTGTACCTCGACGAATCATTCATGATAACGGACCTCAATTCATCAGCCAAAAGTTCACAAGGTTCTGTGACGATCATCGGATTGACAATGTCGTTTCGACAGCCTACAATCCTGCTGCTAATGGCTTGGCAGAAGCTTTCAATAAGACTATCATCAAGCTCCTCAAGAAGTTTGTGTCTACTAACAAACGAAACTGGAGTGAAAATCTTAGAGAATGTCTTTGGGCCTACCGTACTACGGTCCGCAACCCTACAGGTTGTACACCCTTCTCTTTGGTGCACGGCTGTGAAGCAGTTCTACCTCTGGAACTCCAAATTCCGTCTTTGAGGATTGCCATCGCCAACGAACTCACAACAGAGAACAACGATCTTCTCCGACTTCAAGAATTAGAAGCGCTCGATGAGAAGTGGTTATTGGCTCTACCGCATATTGAGTTATACCAAGCCCGCATCTCAAAGACTTTCAACCGCAAAGTTAAGGTCAGAGCCTTTCAGAAAGGAGAGCTCGTTCTAACCGTCAGACGTCCTATGACTATGACTCACTCAAGCAAAGGCAAGTTTGATGCGAAATGGGAAGGTCCATATATCGTGAGCAAAGTCTTCTCAAATGGAGCCTATCAACTCACAGAGCTAGACGGTCGAGTTGTAATGATGCCTATCAATGGCAAGTTCCTCAAAAAGTATTATGTATAAATATAAAAGACATTGATTGTAATTATCAGACAAGTTTATAAATAAAATTTAATTTTATTTCATCTTGAATGATAGTACATAATATCAAGGAAGATCACTATCATCCTTCTCAAAATTGGGACGCGGGCCACTACCATCCTTATCAAAAATATGATCGGCAAAAGAGTCAAGAACATTCCTGCTGGAACCCACCAGGAACTTGCAAGCAGCCATCCTCATGACCTCTTCTTCTTCAGTCTTTCCTGGTTCATGAAGGAAGTCCAAGATGTCCTTTGGCGGTTTGGGGCCAGATGAACCTTTGCACGCTGCTATCTGCTTTGATTGAGCCGGCTCGACTGGACGTTCTTCAGTACCTGCTTCCACTTTCGAGGCAATCTCAGCCTTCTTGGATGCTTCTTCAGACGACATCTTTATGTTGAAAAGTGAAAGTGAACATCCCATCTAATTTTTTGTTCTATTTATAGACAGAGAGTCGTAAGACTATGAAGCATCACATTCATTCGACGGTTCGCCCGTTCATCATATTCATTTGACGGTTCGTCCGTTCATCATATCCCTTTGACGGTTCGCCCGTTCATTTATCCGACGGTTCGCCCGTTCAACACATTCATTTGACGGTTCGCCCGTTCATCATATCCCTTTGACGGTTCGCCCGTTCATTTATCCGACGGTTCATCCGTTCACACATTCATCTGACGGCTCGTCCGTTCATCTGACGGTTCGCCCGTTCATTTATCCGACGGTTTACCCATTCGTCACATTCATCCCGACAATTCATTTCGTTCATTTATTTTGACGAATCATCCAGTTCGTTCTTATCAGCAACTTGCCATCTTTGATTAAGTTGTCTATTGAAATAATGATATTCAATAAATTATATTTGCCACGTCCATATTACCTCTGAGCAGATGTAATTGAATATGATTATTTTCCAGAATCAAAAAATATATCATGTCTAGTACCTCTGAATATATTTTCTATCGCTATTATTTATATCTGAATAAGATATGCAACAAATAATAGAGCCACAGAAATATCTTTTTATTGATCAAAGATGAAAGATGTTACAAAGACATATATCATAAAAAAACAAGAAGATACAAAAGATCCTTCTACTCAGCCGGTGGTGTCATCAAATTGGTCATCTGCTGCTTCAAAATTTGTAATCGCTCTTCACGAGATTCCATCACTCGTTTTCTAGCTTCTTCCATCCCAGATTTATCATCGAAGGTTGGCAGGGTTACTAGTCTGCGAGTGATTTTAGCTTAGTGAGCTGCAGCATATTCATCTCTTTCTTGAGTCAGAACATCAAGTTGTTGAATTGCAGTTTGATGTTGTGTAGCCTCATCTTCCAGAGTTAATTGAGCAAGTCTCAGTTTTTCCTGAAGACGGACAATTTCTGCTTGTAATTCAGCAACTTTTCTTTCTTTCTCTTCAGCAATAGATGCCACTGTTTCTACTTTGGAGTTGTATTCAGCGGACTTGGCAGTGAAAGTATCCAAGAGAACTTGGAAATTAACTTTCTCAATCGCGGCCTCTTGAGACATCCGTTCAAATTCAGCTTGGACCAGAGGCTCTACCTCTCCCTTTCTTAGCTCTTTGTAGCTCTTAACTGAAGTCTCCAACTCATCTAATATATGATCAAGAAAAGTAGCCTGAGCTTCATCACCTTGGCTGCGGATGGCATTAATCAAGTAAGAGGTTGGACCTCTAACTGTAGAAAAATTAGCCTCTTCCTTCTCTATCACCCTATCTATTAAGGGTCCCAAAGAGTTAAAGAAGAAGTTGGTAAAAGAGCTGATGACAAATTGGTTGGTGGCCAAAGCACCAGGAGTAGCAGCGACTCCTGTTGATGATGAAGCAGTAGGACGTTCAGCCACTTGGACGGAAGGCTCTTTAAATAAGGGAGCTAAAGTAGAGCTGGTTGCTCCTCCCGGTTGTTCCTCTGCAAAAACAGATAAACTTTATCATTTTGACTGTCATTTACAGCTATTGAAAAGATCAAAAATAAAAACAGGTTTACCATGGCTTTGTTCAGTGATGATTCGGTCATCTGCTGGCCCAGATTCCAGTCTAGCAGAAGTAGCCTCAGACATTACTGCCTGGCTACTGCCTGCCTCGGAGCCACCTGACAAATGGCGACTGCTGCTAGCTATCGTCGTTACAGGATCAACAGTAGGAGTTTCCTCCAGAGCCACTTCATCATCCGCAGTCTTTTCGAGAGATACCTGCACCTCAATATCCTTTTCAGGATCTAGGGTGTCATCAGCTGCTTTGGGAGATATATGGACTTCAATGTCCTCTTCAGGATTATGTGTATCATCAACAGCCTTTGATAATGTACTCTCCTCACTTTCATTATCTTCAGGGGCTTTCTCGCTGGCAGTGGCAGCGGTATGATCAGCATCTTCTTGTAGGCCGAAGTCGCAATCATTTAATCCCTCAATCATTAGACGATCCTCCTCTTCGCAGACTGTTCCTGGTGTGACAGGAAGATGAGTAGTTTCTACCGCTGGTGAAGGAGATCGTAAAGCTTCATCTTACTTAGGCTCTGCAGCCTCCTCTCTCTGTGCAGCCTCCTCTCTCTATTCAGTCTCCTCTCTCTGCTCTGGACTAGGCTCAGAGGCAGGAGTAGGAGATGACATAGTAATTCCAGCAGCAGTATTCACCACCACCGAGGACAGAATCGCTTTCTTTCTCTTTCTAATAGCCAGCTTCTTTCTATGAAGAGGCCTTTTTGGGCTCTCCACATCTACTATATCAACCGGCTTTGGAATAGAAGTCGACGTGGTTGCCTCTTCTCGTTGAATTGACTCGGCCAGCTGCCGAGATTGTGATCTAGTAGTAACTTTCTCTGGTTGATCCAGGATAAGTTTCTTCTTTGCAGCTGGGGAAGAAGGTTCGTCAATCCTTCTTTTCCTCTCTCTGGCCAGAGATTTAATAACTTTCAGAGAAATTCTCAGTAGTTGATTTACTTCTTCAGGGAAGTTTGCTTCCCTGGAAGCTTCCAATGGATCATCTACCGGTTCATGTTGTTCATCATTTGCTGGAGCTAGTGTATCAGTTGCTCCTTTCTTCAATCGCGTTGCCGTCGCGAAGCTATCCACCAGATTGAAATTCTCGGTGAAAGTGTTTGCAGCTGTATAAAACAATGAATATGTATATAACATTCTAGGGCCATTATCATTCTTGTTTGGCATCGAAAATACTGTCCTAGTGTCTCGAGCGTTGTAGTAGGCCTATGCTCTGGCACCATCAATTAGATACCCCTTTCCTTGTAGGCAAGTTATAGCGTTGCCTACATGGAATTGGTCGTAACCAAATTGACGTGCGAAGCGACTCGGCAGATATGGTTCCAAATAGCACTCCTCTTCAAATCTGTACACCAAATGTGATGGCCTGATCGCCTTCAGCCAGTCAAAAGCTGCTCGACCCAGCGGCTGCCTCCCAAGGTCAACCAGATTTGTTGCCATGAATTCATAACCGGCCAGAGGGGCAAAGCAGTAAAAATTCCATCCCTTGCCAAGGTTCAGGGCACGTCTGCAGTCCTTCAGACTAATGTACACCCACTTGCTCCGGGAGAATCTTCGAAGAAAGCTTCCACCGACTGCTCCCATGTCGGGGTTCATCAAAGGCGGATGGTGCAGAAGCAACCACCCGAATAGATAGGTGTAGGACAACTCCAGTCGAGGAAAGTTCCCCTTCTCACCCTTCCATTTGATCATGGAGTCAACATACAGACGAAGACTTGCATTTATTCTACAGGTCATCGCTGATAGCAAATCCATCCGGTAGCCGAAGACTAACCGGACAGCAGCAAAAAGTATGCCGCGGTGGAAGCGGTCCACGTCGCTTGCTCCGGGTACAACAAATCGACGGAGCCAGTATGTCAAAAATCCTGCCAGCTGGGCTTCTCTAGACATGGACCTGTAGCCCATTCTTATAAATCTCTCAACAAAGTCTCCCGGCTTTAGCGTAGGGTATTGGTGTTCATCAATAACTCTGATATCCATCTTCTTATTCTCTTCTATCAGTTTTATTACTTCACTGTGGCTAAGGGATTGGAAGAAAGTTGGGTTGCATGAGTCATGATCGTTGGTCTTTTTCTCAATGATATGGTTAAGAAAAAGATACGGCAACCACTTCGATGAATAATATGTGCCGGAAGAGCCGCTCTTGTAGTACATGGAGCATATGTTGTAATGGCACAATAGTTCGTCGAAGACATCCTACACCATTTTTGCATTTTTTCGACGTAGTCTATCTAACTCGTCATTTGTGGGAACATACTCCTCATAAGGGAAGTCTCCCGTTGGTAGGCATGAGATGTACTTCATCTCATGGAGGGCTAATCCCATCTCCCCGTAGGGCGTCATGAAGGTCCTTGTCCTATAGTTATACCTCTCGGCCAGGGCCAGAAATAGATGAGGGTTTGGGTGAAAGCCATACACGGTAGCATATACCGTATTATAAAGCTCGATCTCTTTATAAGTTTATCTTCAAACTGAGCCAATACCCAGTTGGCTATGCTGTTCCACCTCATGTTCTCCGGGTTCACCAGACCGGTCAGCCGGATGTCCTGATCCGGATATCTGTCCTCCGCCTTTGCATACTCATTAGCAAAAATTGGTGTCCTTACCGGCAGCAACAAAGACGAGTTCTCTGGAGGGATACAGCCTGGCTTCAACCCTATGAGTAAAGTGCTGTGTCACTCAGAAGAGCTATAGAACATGTCTATATTATTTGGACCTTTCTTGACACAGATCTTTCCTGTCCGAGCATATTGAAGGGGAGTAATATCCCGGTCCATTCTTCTGGGATGGCTTGCATGAGCATATCGGCTAGAGGGAGGCATCTAGCAATGTCCGGTAACAGGATCAGTTTCTTCTTCCTTTGGAAAGTTCTCTACTCAACACGGAGTCTTGGTTGAGAACTCTTGTCGATGGCTTCGCCAAATAAGAACATGGGTTTCTTGTGGGTAATGGCATCAGCAGACTGCAGGGGCTGTCCATTCATCAAACTTAACAAAGTCTCGTTGTCCTGAGCTATCAAGATAGCTTGGCGTGAGGATGAAAGAGCATATTGTGGGAAGAGCACATGGGATAAGTCTTCTTTGAATTCCGGTTCAGCAAGGGACCCTGCAAATATTTCATACTCGGGGTCCTCTCTGATGTTAACTGCATCAAACAGAAAAAGCAGAATTCAGTACAAGTAAAATCAAAGATTCTGTCAGCAGATTGTGCAAGTATCAGATTGCACAAGCATCAGATTGTACAACCATCAGATTGTGCAACAATAGCTTCTATGCGCAAACTGTCCAGTTGTGCCAACTCATCCTCTTACGCAAGTCATCAGATTGCGCTGAATAACTTGCATAAAGCATCAGTTTGCGCTGGACAGCCTTGCGCAAATCAGCAGACTGTGCTGATTTTTGCCAACGCGTTCTAACCGATTGCGCAAGAAAATAGTCTTCAAAAAAATGAAGATTATTGGATTTGTGCAACCGAAACCCTAAACAGGGCGGCGCAATGTAACCAAATCTCTAAAAAGAGATCGGTTTGAAGGTACAGCAATGACGAAGAACCCTAAAAAGGATTTTCGATCGGATGTCTACCTTGCAGTGCTGGATGTGCAACTTCATGTCGAGAAGGGCGCAACGCAGCACGAGGCGAAGACTCGGTGGGGGCTTTCCCTTTCTCGGCGGCGGAGCGCTTTGGGGCCATAGAGATCGACGGAAAGAAGAAGAAGAATCAGGAAAGCTCAGGAAGTTTTCTCTTTTGAAAGTTCGAAAGCAAGTAAAGAATGGCAGAGAGAGAATGAAGAACTATTTATAGTTTTCGAGAATGAACAGACTCCTCAGATTGCGTCGGATAAACATGAGCTAATTCCTCCGATTGCGGAGACAGGTCATCATATGCGCAACTTGATTTTTAAATCAAAATTCAAAGTATTTCGAAGCTTTGACTATTTTCAAACTTCAAAAACTTTGAAGGGGGTCTTGTAGGTCCTAAAAATCAAGTTGCACCCATCAACAAAGTCATCAAAATCAAATTATACATCCTTCAAGTGAACTGCGCAGAAGACAGATTGCACAATAATTCGATTGCGCAGGCTGAACTGCACATTCATCCAAGTGCGCATGCTGACGTGGTCTCGTCATTATTACCTGACAGAGAATCAGATCTTTTGACAGCTGACAGCACGGAGAACGAGGAAACTGTTCATTTATCGTGCAGCACAGCGCTCGAAGACAGCTGTTCATACAGCACAATCTGCCTGCAGCGCAGTCCATCCCAGCGCGGTCCATCCCAGCGCAATTCGAAGCCAGCACAATTCAGTTGGCGCACTCCATCAATACAACTGACAAAAGTACACGTGGCCTTCATGCCATCAATGACTCATTATGTGGTAACCGTCTGTACACGATAATGCGCATTTCAATCAAATAATGCCATGTGTCCAATACAGTTGGCCCACGATCAAACAACTGCCAGCGCAGTCTGATGTCTGCGCGGTCCAATGTAGTACAATCCAACTTGCACAGTCCAGAATAACTAAAAAGTAGTTATTTCCAGAACTCTATAAATAGAGTTTCAAGTCCTTCCTAGAGGGATCATACATACACACAGAGATCAGATCATCACCAGAGATCAGGAGTTCTTGCCAAAGCGCTGCTGCAATCTTCAGAGGCTATTGTCTTCAAAGTTCACATCGTCCAAGGGATAAAGCGATCGTCATTCAGATCGGATTCCTATAGTTGTACTTTTCCAGAATTCTTGTAATCTTTTTTACAAAGTTTGTTGAAATAAAGATCAACTTTTGTTTTTGCAAACAGCTATAGCCCTTAATAACAAAGATGAAATCCTTGTTCCTCTCTTTGTCGATGGGGATACAGAAGAGAATAGAGAAAACCTCTCTATTGGTGGCCGTATGAGTTGGGGACCAAAACCCTAATGAATACACATATATATAGATATGTGTGTTGTGATATTTCTAATTTGGCCCCTCATCAAATTAGAATTATCTCCGGTATCTACACATTAATTCCATGACAATTATACCCTTAAGCTAATTTCCAAATAGACCACTTTAGTTTGACTTAATTATTTAGATAGCCCAACATAATTAATTTTACATGTGTGGCCCCTATTATTGAATAATTCCAACAATCTCCTATTTGGGCCACATATGTAACCTTATAATTGTGTTAACCTTAGTGATCTCATAAATTGCTATATTAATCCTTAGGGTATATCCGGACAATCTCGTCCATTAACCATATCAACATAGGATCAAAGCGACCTTCGTCACATATAGCGTAACTAAACCATCAATGGTCACATATATCAATATAGCTAAACGATATAGATCAATCATGGATGTGTAGCATGGAAATTACACGCAATATGATCAATACATGTCTATTTCCAACTTGTCCTCCTTAACTTTAGTGAGATCAATACTTTAATGTAATGAAAACAGAATGAACTGAATTTTCATATATCTGATAAGATAAATATCCAAAATACTTTAATACATAAATGTGTCCAAAACCAAATAGCACCCAAATACATAAAATATAAACTCCCACTATATTGCCATAGTCTTAATTAATACTCATATGAGCAGTATGCTCATGAAAGACCATGGGTGATAATACTTTTGTGAGCGGATCCACTAACATGGAGTTTGTCCTAATGTGCTATATGGACACTATAACCATTCTGAATTCTTTCCTTCACAACCAGAAACTTTATGTCAATATCCTTTAACTTATACAAGTTTCTGTTGTTATTGGAATATAGTACTGCTGATTTATTGTCACACCATAATTTTATGTGGTCTTTCAACACCGTACTGTAGGTGCAGCCTTGTGACAAAATTTCGTAACCATATTCCCTGAATAGATGCCCCACAGCATGTTATAAACCTTGCTGCCATGGTAGAAAAAATTATGAGTGCATGTTTGACACTCATCTAAAATATATCTCCATTTGTCAGCATAACCTGATGTGGATCTCCTACTGTGTTGGCATCCAACAAAATCGGAGTCGGAATACTTTATAATCTCCAGAATCATCCGATCTCCTACAAAGAGCATATAATTTTTTGTTCTCTATTAATTACTTAAGTAGTTTGGCTGCTATCCAATGATCCATCCATATTTGCTTAAATATCTGCCTAACATCCTAATATGTACGCAATATCCTGACGCGTACATACTTGAGCATACATTAGACTTCCTACAACTGATCATGAAAGAAAAATCTATTGTATTTTCTTAATTTTAAGGCTAACCTCAGGGCACTTGATTGAAACCGAATTTGTCTCCTTTAACGAGAGGTGTCACCTGGTTTGCATTGAATACTTTAATCAATATACAAAACCAGAAAATTATTCCTACTCCCACTGAACTTGTGATACACACAATCTTCAACAGTATTTATCTTAAAACCAAACGAGATAATCACTTGGTAAAACTTTAAGTACCTTTGACGAGAATCCTGCTTGAGTCCATGAATAGATTTTGTCAATATACAAACCATATTATTTGGGTCTTTTGACACAAAGTTTTCTGTATGCACCATAAATTGTTTCGTCGATGTTACCATTGAGAAACACAATTTTGACATCCATTTAATGTAACTCAAGATCAAAATGTGCAATAAGTGCTGTGATTGTTTTAAAAGAGTCTTTTAAAGAAACCAAAGAAAAGTCTCTTTAAAAAACAATCCCTTCCTCTTCTCTTGAGGTTGTTGAGTTTGTTCCTCAGAAACAATTACCTTATCTTGAATGGGGGGTGCCTTTATGTTGTCTTGTTGAGGTAGCTCAACATCGACTTATAGAGGTAATTCGACATTGTCTTATTGAGACTCTGAATTCACTTCTTGATCAATGACAGGTGCAGAATCTTGCACATCATCAAAAGTGATAGTAGGAATCGCAATCGATTCCTCCTCAAAGACAATGTTATTGACTTTATTTCTCCTCCAAACTCAACATCCTCAAAAAAATATTACACTTCTCGTCTAAAAAAAAATTCTTTATTTTTGTGTTTAGTACCACGTGGTTCCATATGCAAGATTTCTTTATAGGACGCAATAGTTTCAAGTGATAATAGCATGTCACGAACATTAAAAAAAATACCAACATTATTTTGAATTTAAAGATAGATCAAATTTTATTGTTCCCAAATAAACAATGATAAATAAGATTGTCAAACAAGAAAACTGAAACTAAATTTCGTCTAAAAGACGGTATAATAAAAGCTTTAGATAAAATTGTCTATCAAATCCAATAATAACTAATATCCAAAATTTGTCATATTGCGTCCACTTCTACCGACTTGCCGTCTCCCACATAGATGTGTCTTTCACCATCAATTGGCTTTCGGTAGATCTGGCAACCCTTTCTTTACACGTCATGCGTGGTACTTTGTACATTCCTTCTTTACGTGTCCCGACTTGCCACAAAAGAAACAACCATTAGCCTCAGTTTGTTGTTTCTTTTGCACTGGACCCTTAGTAGCTTCTGTATTCTTTCGCTTAGTGCCCTTATACTTGTCTTTAGGGGTGGTAGCCAAATTAGCACTTTCAGTTTTATCTTGCTTCAATCTCTCTTCTTCTTGTACACAGTACGAAATGAGCTCATTTAGAGTCCATTTTTCCTTTTGACAGTTGTAACTGACCTTGAACTGATTGTACTGTGTAGGAAGTGAGAGCAATACCAAATAAACGAGCAAGTCATCCGACAAGTCGAGCTTAAGTACCTTAAATTTTGAAGCAATATGAGATATCTCCATGATGTACTCCCTTATGTTACCTTTGCCCTTATACTTCATGGTAATCAAGCGCAACAAAAGTATGCTTGTTTCCGCCTTATCATTCTTTGCAAATCGCTTCTCGATTTCAGCAAGGAATTATTTGGCATTAGTAACCTCATCAGATACTGCACCCCTGAATGCCTCTGGAATACCGTGCTTTATGATCATTAAACTCATGCGGTTTGAGCGTTCCCACTTCTCGAAGTTCGCTCTGTCACCAGATGAACTGTCATCCTTAGGAGTAGTGGGATGCTCAATCCTAAGTGCAAGGTCTAGATCCATGCAGCCAAGAACAATATATATGTTCTCTTTCCAGTCCTTGAAGTTTGTCCCGTTAAGCATTGGAATTGAATTCAGATTAGCAGATATTATAGCAACACTAGCTGAAAAGAGAACAAAAAATAAATAAACAAATATACTCTAATTAATAACCAAAGAATAAAAGATAGTCAAACAAATTCAAATAATGGTGAACCCCATCTCAAGATACCTAGTGCATCATTAATATCAAGTCTTTGGACAGTGATATTAACTGCAAGTGGTACTCTTGGTGTAGTGATCAAATGTTGACAATAAGTCATGTCAAATAGTAAGCCTATCTTTGGATCGGGTTATTATTCACATGTAAACCGTATAATTGTCACACATTTATCACCACAAGTATGTGTACAATTCGGCCAAGTATTAACCTTCCTTTGGGCCGGCTAATACCCGCATGAATATGCACACACAAACATCTGATATCCCTCGTAGACTATCTACGTAAGAGAGGTCACTTTGGTGACATCTTGTTTCAATGAGTATACTTAGAATATTGGACAACTATTGCTAGTCATAAAAGGCACCAAAAAAAATTGAATGTTGACTAAATTTTATAAAACTGAATCATGTCCAAAACTTTATATACATGTATATTCATAAGAATATTACTCAAATAAAGTAATCAAAAGCATAATCATGAATTTCAATTTGGCAAAATTGGATATTATCACTATAACAAAATTCATGAAATAATCTACGGAGGATATGCATCCAAAGATAATATCAAATAATGCATAAGGATTACTTTAAATAGAATAATCTATAGAAGGTCAAATATATTCGTTAACAGATTATATCTAATAATCTATAAGGATTATTTTAAATAAAATAATCTACCGAAGACAAAATCCTAATTTTAATTTGAAAAACAATCATATATCTTAAAGATATCTCATTTAATCATATGCATGTGAATCTTTTTACATGATTCAAACAAGAATTCTTAATTTGACTAAACTGAGCATTGTCAACATTGATGATTAATTCACAATCCTTGAATTATTATTACCAACTGCAAATATCTCAATCAAATAATTTTGCAATAAGAATTCTTAGATGATTAATTTATAAACCATAATAATCTAAGGAACAGTCCATCATCCTCAATTTTAATAATAATAATTAAACTAAGAGATTAATCCATAGTGGCATAGCTTTATAATTCTTACTGAAAATATCAAGGACAAGAAAGCTCTGTCCTAGTTGCCATGGAGAAAATATCATGATCACAATGGATTTATAAACTTTAGCATAACACCTTAAAGGAGAAGTTATGGGCTTCTCCAAACTACAAAGCAAATGACATTAAATATGCTTTGAATGCAACGAGAACTCTTCCTGGATTACTCACAGACATGATGTGTTGATTATTTTGGTTACATGATTTATGTTAAGCTAGAGTATATACATATCTCAAAACAATGACCTTTGATTCCACGTTCTTATATAATCAACAAATACTATTGTAGATCTACGTATGAAATTGAGCAACATAATCCGAAAGCCGAGCAATGATCCCAACAAAAATATATACATATTTATAAAAAGATTGAAAATTGGAACGAAAGCAGTCGATATTATTATTTTACTCCGGAGAGAGTCGGTTGTTATGAGACCTGAAAGTATGCTGTCATAAAAACTTAACCGGAACCCACGCAAGAAAAACTGAAAATCCATAAAGTTAAACGCCTGGGAAAGTCTAACCCACCAAAATAAAAAATAAAAATCGGACGCAGTCTCTAAATCCACATGAACTGAATCCACAAATTACATGAGGAATCTAAATTGGTGGATCATAAAAATTTTGATCGAACAATAGGAACCGTAACTTAAATTAGATGGAACGATCCAGGGTTCCTGAAAATCAACAAAAATTGATTCTGAAACTCGGATCTCATAAATCAAACAGGAAGGCTCTGATACCACTTGTTAGAAATTTTATTGTGCTATGTCGTTCATGAGATGAAGAACATAAATTAAATTGATTGCGGAAGCGTACCTGAATCCATTGTCTTTGCTTGACGGATCTGAAAGCACACGTCTCTTTATGGGGTTTGATCTTCCAACCCGCTACGGCCCTTAATAACAAAGATGAAATCCTTGTTCCTCTCTTTGAAGATGGGGATACAAAAGAGAATAAAGAAAACTCCTCTCTTGGTGGCCGTATGAGTTGGGGACGATAACCCTAATGAACACACATATATATAGATATGTGTGTTATGATATTTCTAATTTGGCCCCTCATCAAATTAGAATTATCTTCGGTATCTACACATTAATTCCATGACAATTATACCCTTAAGCCAATTTCCAAATAGACCACTTTAGTTTGACTTAATTATTTAGATAGCCCAACACAATTAATTTTACATGTGTGGCCCCTATTATTGAATAATTCCAACAATGGAGTGTCACAATGAGTGATAAAGTATCATGAGTGGCTCTATTGGCTCCATGAGTAATGGAGTGTCATGAGTGGCGCGCCATGAGTGATGGAGTGTCATGAGTGGTGCTCCATGAGTAATGGAGTGTCATGGGTGGTGGAGTGTGGTTGGTTGGGCGTGCATGGAGTGTGATGGAGGGCGCGCCATGAGTAGTGGAGTGTCATGAGTGGTGCTCCATGAGTAATGGAGTGCCATGGGTGGTGGAGTGTGGTTGGCTAGGCGCGCGTGGAGTGTGATGGAGGGCGTGCCATGTACAAGTCAACCAAGAGAGTAAAATATTGTAGTACCAAATATCATTAAACATTCTATTGAATAAAAATGCACTACGCATTAAACATTCTACTAAGAATACCGCCGGGCAAGTCGTTTGTAATGCCGTCGTTCTACATGTCTGAGGCCTAGTCGGTCTCTTCTTTCGTCTGTGGTCTCCCCCACTCTTCTTTCACCCTCTTCCACTCTTGTTTCGTCTCTATTTTCTTCCTCGACCTCCTGAGTAGGCACCGGGGTCGAGGAGGACAAAATCAATTGTGAGTTATACGGCATGCCATCAAACTTCCCATGACACTTCACTACTCATGGCGTGCCCTCCATCACACTCCACGCACGCCCAGCCAACCACACTCCACCACCCATGATACTCCATTACTCATGGAGCACCACTCGTGACACTCCACTACTCTTGGCGCGCCCTCCATCACACTCCACGCGCGCCCAGCCAACCACACTCCACCACCCATGACACTCCATTACTCATGGAGCACTACTCATGACACTCCATCACTCATGGTGTGCCACTCATGACACTCCATTACTCATGGAGCCAATGAAGCCACTCATGACACTTTATCACTCATCATGACACTCCATTACTCATGGAGCACCACTCTTGACACTCCATCACTTATGGCGTGCTACCATGACACTCCATTACTTATGGCGCGTCCGGCCCACCACACTCCTCTGCAGTACCCAAACCCTCCAACACGCCATGGGAAATGTAGTTTCGTTACCCAAATTAAAATTTTCTTAAACTTGTTACTTTTTTCACAATTTCGTTAAAGTTCTTTACTCTATATGAAAATTTTTATAAATTAATAAATTAAAATGATAATTAATATTAAAATTAACCTTAACATTAAAATTAAAATTAATATTAATTTTAATTTTAATATTAAAAAAATTGGGTAATTATTTTTTGGGTTAAAATTTGTCATGTCAGCTGTTATGTCATCTGCCATGTCAGATGCCACATAATGGGAGATGACATCACCCAAATATTTTGGGAGCCAAATAACATAATTGTATAAATTTTTTACATACAATACTGTCACTCCCCGATCCTGGAATACGTATTTTAATACGTAAACCGATAAATTGTATTTACCTTGTATTTATACTATATTTATTATGCTATATTTCTTCATGCATCTTCCAAAATAATATTTCATAATTTATTTTCTGCATTTGGGCCTACAATTTTGGCTCATTTGGAAAACCTATTTTTGGTTCACCCATGGTTCATCATGAACCCTTGGGTTCAAGATTATAAATACAACTCATCTCATTCTCTCTCCTCTCATTTTATTTTCCTCCACCAACCAAATATTTCCTCCATCAACCAAGGCAAGTACCAACTTGCTCAAGAGATGGATCCATAATTTTGTCAATGATTTCTTACAAAACTAGTTGCCAAAACATGTTCTTCTCCTCAATCTATACTAGTTTAGAACTTGGAAATTTCCATTTTGAAGCTTTGATTTTTGTAGATCTAAGTTTTAATCATTTTTGGATTTCCTTGGTCTTGATCTATTTTCGTTGGGGTTTTATGGGTTTTGATGCTTCCATGTGGAAGAGAATTCTATTTCACCCAAGATGGAACTTTGGAAATCCGGATTTGGAGTTCGGATGGCCAAGTTGTGATGCTTTGAAGCTTTGGGTTCATCCATGGTGTTCTTGTTATTTGGAGAAGACAGTGAGCAGTGTGCAGAGCTTCTTAGCTCACGCCACTGAGCTGCGCACGCTCCTTAGTGCTGCGTACGCAGGCTTGGGTCCGCTTCCTGTTGGAAGCGTGTCTCTTGCGTGCGTGACTTTTCACGTACGCTGTCTCTTGTGTGCGTAACTTTTCACGTACGCTGCCTTGAGTGAGCCTGCGTGACTTTTCCCGTACGCTGCCTTGAGTGAGCCTGCATGACTTTTTACGTACGCTGCCTTGAGTGAGCTTGCGTGACTTTTTACGTACGCTGCCTTGAGTAAGCCTTCATGACTTTTCACGTACGCTGCCTTGAGTGAGCCTGCGTGACTTTTCACGTACGCTGCCTTGAGTGAGCCTGCATGACTTTTCACGTACGCTGCTCTCATGCGTGCGTGACTTTTCACGCACGCAGCTCTCCTTGAGCGTGCGTGCTTTTGTGCGTACGCTTTTGATATTTTATCAGATATTATATGCCCATTTTATATCCTTACGCCTTTGGTCCCGAGCATGATATGAGCACTAATGAGATCTCGGTGAACAAGTGTTCCCACCTGATACATGTACCTGAATGTCCCAGTTCTTGTTCATGCTCGACAAATGACTCGTAACTCCACGTGGCGTATTTGCAATGATGCATTACACTAAGGAGGATAGAACATGTTGACATACTGATTGACATGGATCCTCACTTAGGGTACTCGTACTATAGTACGACCTTTTAGGGGGATAATCATGCAGGCCACAGCATGAGAGTCCAAGATTTTACCTAGGGTTAAACTAGGCAACTAAATATACTAGATGCATGGGGAGGGCAGAATCCCGAGATCGTGTTACACCAGCCGCCTTGAGATATTGTCTTGACGTGCCGGCTGGTCTCCACGGATACTGTGTCATCCGCAACGAGTGGATGACTGTATCCGATTAATTCCTGCTATATATTACATGTTTTGGCAGGGTGGCCTTACGAGGGACTTGTACTCAATAACACCTGTCTACGTGAACCCCTGGGTTGGCTAGCCTTGCTGGAAAGATACGATCTGAGGATTTTCTAATAACATGACGCGAGGATAACCTCGTCCCACTAGAAACTCGTAGACTTGATTGGCCGTGAAAATGACTTGCTTGTATCCTATTACCTTCCGTGAATAACCGAGGGAAGCGGACTGTTGTGGTACGTGATCCAACCCATGTTCTTGTTTGATTGTTGGATTGGTTATCGTACTATGACAGGCTGTGGACCGAAGTTATGAACGGAAGACTTATTCTGGTTGTGAAGTATTACTTCTGTGAATGACTGAGGAACATGGTCTATCATGGTACAAGATCCAACCTATGTTCTTGTTTGATTATTGGGTTGGATATTGTGCTGCGATAGGCTATCGACCAAAGTCACGATCAGGAGATTTTTTTGTTTATACCTTTTAACTTATGTGAAAGTTATAGAGTACGACACGTCCCGACTCCATGCGGCACCTTTTGTCCTTGTTTGGTTGTAAGGGTGCCATATGGGCTCGAAGATGTTGCGCCACCCTATAATAGTAGCATAAGTATTACTATTATCAGTCATTCTATTAGCTGGGTTTTTAATCTTAACTCTTGTGCCCCTTTGGCGGTACTTGCTATTCGGGGCTGACCCTGCTGGTTTTGTTTGGCCAGATCTCGTAGCAGAGCCGGAGAACACGATCTTCCTTCCTGACATCCATGGTGCATAATAGGAGCATGGCGGTCCTGAGACTCGAGTGGGTTTCTTCTCCACCACTCCTGCTTATACTTTTGCGGCGTTTAGCCACCGGCACCTGTTAGCCGGATTACTTGATATTTTGTGTCAGTACATAATTGTAATTAAACAGACTGCAGCTGTGTATAATTTTGTACTCCTGACTCTCTGAGATAGCTAAATTATAAAGCTAGTCTCTCATGACCATTTTGATGAAGCGTCGGGGACGCCTTACTGCTTTATCTTTAATATTCATTTAATTGCTGATGTGACTTGATTGATTGAGACATAGAACTCCATGGGACCATAGGAGACTTGATTATAGCATGTACCCCCTCGTCTCTCGACAGCCACGATCGCCGTATGATGTTACGTACCTCATATGGAGTAGCTGGCCTAGTCCGTCTCCGTATTTCGGTACTGGGGCGTGACAAGATTTTAGTGGTGGCCCATGCAGGTCTGATTTTCAGACTTGTGGGGTATTGCGAATTATTAGGAGTCTCAATAAAAAAACTTGTTCCCCTTGAAATTCTGTTTTAAATTCTCTGTCCTTGCCTTGATCTCTAACCTGACTTGCATCCTCGAAATCTTCCTCGTCCGGACTTGATAATCTTATACCTTTCTCTATAGGGGTGCTTCATTCTCAGTAGCGGGTGAGGCCCATGAGGAAGAGCAGCAAGAGCATGGCTCGACTGGGCAACAACAGGGGAGAGAACCTTCTCCAGTGCAGACACGAGCAGAAGTAGGACCAGAGGCAGTGAGCCGCGGGTTACTGAGGCTCCTGCAGCACCAACAGCGACAGCAGTACCAGACATCGTAGCACTCCTGGAGATCATCCGGGGGTTTCTTGTCACTAACCAACAGCAACAGACTCGGCAGCAGGAGCAGAACGTGTTGCTGAACCAGGGGATTCGGTTAGCTCTTGAGAGGAGTATCAGAGCTGACTCAGGAGCATCAAAAAGGTTTCGTCGCTTGAACCCGAGGTATTTTGATGGCACGGAGGATGCCATCACTGCGGATGCCTGGATTCAAGACATCGAAGCCATTCTTGTGGCAGCCAAGGTTCCAGATGACGAGAAGGTTGATCAGGTCAAACTGGTACTTCAGGATCTTGCCCGCGACTGGTGGGCCTCAGAAGAAGTTGGTACAAGACGCCCTGTTCGTTGGACCACCTTCAGTGACAAATTCAAGGCCAAGTATTTTGGCGTAGTGGCTCGATATGAGCTCCAGCAAAAGTTTATCAGTCTCAAGCAAGCAGACAAGACCGTAGATGGGTATGCAGCAGAGTTCTGCAGATTGTGCCGTTTTGCACCAGCAATGGTGGCAACGGAGCCAGAGAAAGCTATGAGGTTCCAGCAGGGACTTCATTTGGAACTATTACAGCTTGTGGAAGGACACGACTACCAGACGTTTGACGCTGTTTTGACGGCAGCTCGGAGGCACGAGCTTACCCAGCAGAGGTTGGCATCGAGGACAGGAGGTCAGAAAAAATCTCATTCCCAGGTTGGAGGAGGAGCAATACAGCGAACATCGGCACCAACACCCGGTGTTCGTATTCATGAGGCAGGAACGCCGCGGAGGACGGCCGTGTCGACTAATACAACACCAGCTCAGCATCAGCAGCCCAGAAACCAGCAGCAGCGTCAGGGAGCACCCCAGGGCTGTACCTTCTGTGGGAAGGCAGGGCACACGAGGGAGGTGTGTCGGTCAGCGAATGGCTTATGTTTAAGGTGTGGTCGTACAGACCACCGTATTTCCACTTGTCCTATGATGCAGAGGCCAGGAGGGCCAGCTCAGCAGTTTCCAGCATTGCCAGCTCCAGTGGCAACCCCGAGTGGAGGGCCAGTATTAGCAGTAAGGCCCCTAGCCCAGCGCAGGCTCAAATGTTCCGCCAGGCACAGGAAACCGAAGGCCCTCAGAGGCAGCAACAACATGGTCGAGGAAGGCCGCAATAAGGTGCTCAGCGGGGCCAGGGCCAGGCTCTCACATTATCCTTGGGAGAGGCTCTAGCGTCTAGTGATGTGGTGGCAGGTAAAATTCTCGTCACCTCATTTCCTGCTGTAGCATTATTTGATTCAGGCGCTACTCATTCATTCATCTCTGCACAATATGCTACACGGCTCGGATTAGAGTTTGAGGCATTGCCGGAGAGGATAGATATACTCACCGACAATGGGCTCGTAGAAGTTAGTAGAGTGTGCTTTTCATGTCCGGTAGAGGTGTGTGGGCATTTACTGCCCGCATCATTGATTGAATTCCCTATGAGGAATTTTGATGTTGTTCTTGGCATGAACTGGTTGAGAGACAGTCATGCGACAATTGATTGTAGAGAATGTAGGGTCATATTCAGCGTTCCTGGGATGGAACAGTTCATCTTTACTCGAACCTTGAAGAATCAGGCCGGAGGCGTCATCTCAGCAGCAGTGTCAGAGCCAGAACAGATTCCAAGAGTGGTCGAAGATTTTCTCGACGTCTTCCCTGATGAGCTCCCAGGGATACCCCCAGTCAGAGAGGTAGAATTTAGCATTGAGTTGAACCCTGGAACGAGGCCTATCGCAGACAGAGTTTACCGGATGTCGCCGTCAGAACATGATAAGTTGTATCAACATGAAGAAGAGTTGAAGTCTAAGGGATTCATCCGAGACAGCAAATCGCCCTGGGCCGTGCCAGTGATTCTAGTTCCCAAGAAGGATGGGTCGACGAGGATGTGCATCGACTACCGCAAGCTGAATACAGTAACAATGAAGAATAAGTACCCACTACCAAGGATCGATGACCTGTTTGACCAGTTGAGTGAGGCCAGCATTTTTTTCAAGATCGATCTTCGATCGGGATACTATCAAGTAAGAGTCCGGGAGCAAGACATACCGAAGACAGCATTCAGATCTAGATATGGGCATTATGAGTTTTTAGTAATGCCCTTTGGACTAACCAACGCCCCCGCAGTATTCATGAATTTAATGAACCACATCTTTCTGCCGTTTTTGGATAAATTTGTGGTGATGTTCCTAGATGACATCCTTATCTATTCCAGCAGTGAAGAGGAGCATGAGAAACATCTTAGGACTATCTTGCAGACATTGAGGGAGCATCAACTTTATGCGAAGTGTGACAAGTGTGAATTCTAGTTAGATCACATTTCGTTCCTGGGGCATGTAATTTCTGGGACAGGAGTGTCAGTGGATCCGAAAAAGATTGAGGCCGTAGAGCATTGGCCAGTCCCGAGAACGGTAACAGACGTGCAAAGTTTCTTAGGATTAGCTGGTTACTACAGAAGGTTCATGGCGGACTTTGCCAGGATCTCAGCGCCCTTAACGCGTTTAACGCACAAGGACGTAGAGTTTGTTTGGTCAGCTAGCTGTCAGGCATCATTTGAAGAATTGAAGAAGAGATTGATCTCAGCCCCGATCTTGACGCTTCCAGTAGGAGCGGGAGGCTTTACAGTATATTGTGACACATCAGGGAAGGGTCTTGGATGTGTATTGATGCAGCACGGAAAAGTGATAGCATATGCGTCTCGGCAGCTTCGAGACCATGAAAAGAATTACCCGACTCACGATTTGGAGTTAGCAGCTGTGGTATTTTCACTCAAGTTGTGGAGGCATTATTTATACGGAGATCGGGTAGAGATCTATACTGATCATAAGAGTTTGAAATACGTATTCACGCAGCGAGATTTGAACATGAGGCAAAGAAGATGGTTAGAACTACTGAAGAATTTTGACTTAGATCTTCAGTATCATCCAGGCAAGGCAAATATAGTTGCAGATGCACTGAGTAGGAGAGGCAGTGCCTATATCTTGACCTCACAGAAGCATATTTTAGAAGACCTTCAGAGTATGGGAATCGAAGTAGTTTTGCCAAGGGATATAGGAAGAATGACCAGTATACAAGTTCAGTCAACTTTAGTAGAGAGGATAAGGGCAGCACAAACAGGAGATCCACGGATTCAGAAGTTGCGGTCGGAGTGTGAATCAGGCCGTAGGAAGGAGTTAGTGATTCATGAAGATGGTACGCTCAGGTTTGAAAACAGACTTTGTGTACCGAGTGGAGACCTTCCGCAAGAAGTCATGTCCGAAGCTCATAGTTCTATTTACTCCATTCATCCAGGAGGAACGAAGATGTATCGAGATATCAGGCAGTACTTTTGGTGGAATGGCATGAAAAGAGAGATAGCGAGATTTGTATCCAAGTGTCTGGTATGTCAGCAGGTGAAGGCCGAACAACAGAGATCAGCAGGATTGCTACAGCCGCTTCCTATTCCAGAATAGAAATGGGAGCACATTACGATGGATTTTGTGACCGGTTTACCTAGATCCCCGACTGGTAAGAATGCAGTCTGGGTAATAGTAGATCGACTCACGAAGGTCGCTCATTTCCTTCCCTTCCGAGTTGGACAGACTACTGAGCAGTTAGCAGAAATGTACATGAAGCAGATAGTAAGACAGCATGGTGTTCCAGTTAGTATAGTATCAGATCGGGATACGCGGTTTACTTCCCATTTTTGGCGGAGCTTGCACCAAAGTTTGGGAACCAAGTTAAGATTCAGTACTGCTTATCATCCACAAACCGACGGACAATCAGAAAGAACCATCCAGATGTTAGAAGATATGCTACGGGCGTGTACCTTGGATTTTGGCGGATCTTGGGAGGATCACCTTCATCTAGTGGAGTTCTCCTATAACAACAGCTATCAGGCTAGCATTCAGATGGCCCCGTTCGAAGCATTGTACGGAAGAAAGTACAGGTCCCCTTTGGCATGGGACGATGTCGGAGAACGAAAGATGTTGGGGCCAGAGATGATCATGCAGACTGTGGAGATAGTTAAGTTGGTCAGAGAACGCCTTTGAGTTGCGCAGGACCGACATCGTCATTGGGCAGATCAGCATCGTAGGCCTCTAGAGTTCAGAGTTGGCGACCAAGTGTTTCTGCGGATTTCGCCTACTCGGGGTATCATCAGATTTGGAACCCGAGGAAAGCTTAGTCCAAGATACGTTGGTCCTTTTAAGATTCTCGCTCGGATAGGTGATGTGGCTTATCGACTTGCCCTTCCGCCTTCGTTAACTGGCATACATGATGTGTTTCATGTGTCCCAATTACGTGGGTATGTTCCGGATCCGAGTCATGTTCTCGATCATTCTGAGTTAGTCGTTGGTACCAACCTAACTTACGAGGAACAACCCGTATCTATTTTAGACTGGCAAGAGAAGGTACTCAAGAATCGGACGATAAGCCTTGTCCGTGTTTCTTGGAACCATCACTCTTCGGGAGAGTCAACCTGGGAGCGCGAGGACGAGATCAGATCTCGGTATCCGCATTTGTTTGACTAATGAGGTATACTTTTACGCCTTATTGACACGATTCCACGCTTTTCTGTACCTACTTATTTTGTACTTTGTGATGTATGATAATAACTGCTATGATAGTTAACTTGTATATGATTGTGCCTTGCTTGTCCTGATTTCACTATCCTGTCTTGGCGGGAATTCCGAGGACGGAATTTTTCTAAGAAGGGTAGAGATGTCACTCCCCGATCCTGGAATACGTATTTTAATACGTAAACCGATAAATTATATTTACCTTGTATTTATACTATATTTATTATGCTGTATTTCTCCATGCATCTTCCAAAATAATATTTCATAATTTATTTTCTGCATTTGGGCCTATAATTTTGGCTCATTTGGGAAACCTATTTTTGGTTCACCCATGGTTCATCATGAACCCTTTGGTTCATCATGAACCATTGGGTTCAAGATTATAAATACAACTCATCTCATTCTCTCTCCTCTCATTTTATTTTCCTCCACCAACCAAATATTTCCTCCATCAACCAAGGCAAGTACCAACTTGCTCAAGAGATGGATCCATAATTTTGTCAATGATTTCTTACAAAACTATTTGCCAAAACATGTTCTTCTCCTCAATCTATACTAGTTTAGAACTTGGAAATTTTCATTTTGAAGCTTTGATTTTTGTAGATCTAAGTTTTAATCATTTTTAGATTTTCTTGGTCTTGATCTATTTTTGTTGGGGTTTTGTGGGTTTTGATGCTTCCATGTGGAAGAGAATTCTATTTCACCCAAGATGGAACTTTGGAAATTCGGATTTGGAGTTCGGATGGCCAAGTTGTGATGCTTTGAAGCTTTGGGTTCATCCATGGTGTTCTTGCTGTTTGGAGAAGACAGTGAGCAGTGTGCAGAGCTTCTTAGCTCACGCCACTGAGCTGCGCGCGCTCCTTAGCGCTGCGTACGCAGGCTTGGGTACGCTTCCTGTTGGAAGCGTGTCTCTTGCGTGCGTGACTTTTCACGTACGCTGTCTCTTGCGTGCGTGACTTTTCACGTACGCTGCCTTGAGTGAGCCTGCGTGACTTTTCACGTACGCTGCCTTGAGTGAGCCTGCGTGACTTTTCACGTACGCTGTCTTGAGTGAGCCTGCGTGACTTTTTACGTACGCTGCTCTCATGCGTGCGTGACTTTTCACGCACGCAGCTCCCCTTGAGCGTACGTGCTTTTGTGCGTACGCTTTTGATATTTTATCAGATATTATATGCCCATTTTATATCCTTACGCCTTTGGTCCCGAGCATGATATGAGCACTAATGAGATCTCGGTGAACAAGTGTTCCCACCTGATACATGTACCTGAATGTCCCAGTTCTTGTTCATGCTCGACAAATGACTCGTAACTCCACGTGGCGTATTTGCAATGATGCATTACACTAAGGAGGATAGAACATATTGACATACTGATTGACATGGATCCTCACTTAGGGTACTCGTACTATAGTATGACCTTTTATATAGGGGGATAATCATGCAGGCCACAGCATGAGAGTCCAAGATTTCACCTAGGGTTAAACTAGGCAACTAAATATACTAGATGCATAGGGAGGGCAGAATCCCGAGATCGTGTTACACCAGCCGCCTTGAGCTGTTGTCTTGTCGTGTCGGCTGGTCTCCACGGATACTGTGTCATCCGCAACGAGTGAATGACTGTATCCGATTAATTCCCGCTATATATTACATGTTTTGGCAGGGTGGCCTTACGAGGGACCTGTGCTCAATAACACCTGTCTACGCGAACCCCTGGGTTGGCTAGCCTTGCTGGAAAGATACGATCTGAGGATTTTCTAATAACATGACGCGAGGATAACCTCGTCCCACTAGAAACTCGTAGACTTGATTGGCCGTGAAAATGACTTGCTTGTATCCTATTACCTTCCGCGAATAACCAAGGGAAGCGGACTGTTGTGGTACGTGATCCAACCCATGTTCTTGTTTGATTATTGGGTTGGTTATCGTACTATGACAGGCTGTGGACCGAAGTTATGAACGGAAGACTTATTCTGGTTGTGAAGTGTTACTTCTGTGAATGACTGAGGAACATGGTCTATCATGGTACAAGATCTAACCCATGTTCTTGTTTGATTGTTGGGTTGGATATTGTGCTGCGATAGGCTATCGACCAAAGTCACGATCATGAGATTTTTTTGTTTATACCTTTTAACTTATGTGAAAGTTATAGAGTACGACACGTCCCGACTCCATGCGGTACCTTTTGTCCTTGTTTGGTTGTAAGGGTACCATATGGGCTCGAAGATGTTGCGCCATCCTATAATAGTAGCATAAGTATTACTATTATCAGTCATTCTATTAGCTGGGTTTTTAATCTTAACTCTTGTGCCCCTTTGGCGGTACTTGCTATTCGGGGCTGACCCCGCTGGTTTTGTTTGGCCAGATCTCGTAGCAGAGCCGGAGAACACGATCTTCCTTCCTGACATCCATGGTGCATACTAGGAGCATGGCGGTCCGGGGACTCGAGTGGGTTTCTTCTCCATCACTCCTGCTTATACTTTTGCGGCGTTTAGCCACCGGCACCTGTTAGTCGGATTACTTGATATTTTGTGTCAGTACATAATTGTAATTAAACAGACTGCAGCTGTGTATAATTTTGTACTCCTGACTCTCTGAGATAGCTAAATTATAAAGCTAGTCTCTCATGACCATTTTGATGAAGCGTCGGGAACGCCTTACTGCTTTATCTTTAATGTTCATTTAATTGCTGATGTGACTTGATTGATTGAGACATAGAACTCCGTGGGACCATAGGAGATTGATTGTAGCATGTACCCCCTCGTCTCTCGACAGCCACGATCGCCGTATGACGTTACGTACCTCATATGGAGTAGCTGGCCTAGTCCGTCTCCGTATTTCGGTACTGGGGCGTGACAAATACATTTTAGGTAAATATTTATCTGCCTAGAATTAATATATCACAAATATCTAGAAAATGCAGGAATCTCAAGAAATATCTAGAAAATCCTACACAATTTGAGAATATTCTAAAAACTTTAGGAAGTAACTTCCTTTTTCAGAGGTTTGGCAAAGTCGTATGGATAGTAAAGAAAAATTCTGCTTTGACATTCTCCTCCAACTATCGAGTCGTCAACCTCGTCAACGTCCACTTGTCGAACGATAACGTCATAGTTGTCGCGTGCATGTCTTATCACCGTGAAGGGATCTTCATACTTGCAATTTGATCCTTGTGCACCTTGCAAAACATATAAAATCATTGGGGTTACTTGCTTCTTGTCACGAACACCATGTTCTCGTATTCAACATATATCATCTTTTTCGATTTTTGTCTCTTTCGTAGCTATCTCTAGAATTGCAAGAGTACAGGGACAACCCCGAGCTCATAGGGGCCCTGGCTAACTCCCAAAATAGAACCCCCATACATAATACAAAATAAATAAAATAAAAGTAAATATAACAAAAAGTATTGTTGCCACCAAATTTGAACCAAAGACCTCTACTGTGCGAGTCTAACAAGATAGTCACAACATGCAATACATCTCTTTTGAGTTAAAGGTGATCCATACTACATCCTGGTTCAATTCTAGAGTTTGATATCCTTTAGCCTTTAGGTTCTAGACTGTCGTCCAGCCTGTCCTGTCCCTATCTAGCCGAGTAACAACCGTCTTCTCCTTAAGATCTGTGGCAAGTTGGTCCACGTAAAAAAAATTCTTGTGATTACCCACATACTTGGCATGGGGGGAGTCTCGTAGGGACAGTTGTCTAATTAGCCCACTAGACAAGTACTAGCATTGCCCTTCATGAATTTGTATATGTGGGGTTAATACAAGTTGTTCGTGTTGGTCCCTCATAGCTTAACTGTATCTTTTTATTGAGATACCCGGTGATACGAACGAGACTTTATGCACGCTAGCTGCATTGCATGTCTTTGGATTCGCTACCCCCAACTTCCACCATTTTTTATAAATAGAAGGAATAAGATATCCCCTGTATCGATCCACTGATCTTCTGCCACCCAGCCAGGATCTTGTGCCTCTTCCTAGTAACCACAAGAGTCACCCGAGTTCGGCTAATAGCTTAACTACATGATATTATCTAACTACTCGCAAATAAATCTATAAAAAAATCTTAATTAAAATATAAACATATTTATAACAAATTCTAATTAAAATTTAAACATATGTATAGCAAATCCTAATAATTTAAATTATTCTCCAATAATATCATATGAGACTTTTTTTACGTGCAACGCACGAGCACATTAAGATTAAGACGTTTAAGACAAAGCAAAAATAATAATAATAAAGACGAGACAAAAATGTGAAGACGAATTTCATTTGCTTATCATAGTATGTTGTCCCTGATATTGAGTGTAAAATAAGTGAGAGAATGCAATTGGAAGCATAAACCTAACCCTATGTATCCTTAGAGTTGACATATTACCCTGTTAGGACCCTGTCCTAACTGATCTGGAAATGGTGTAAATCCAGCCATAAATCTGTAGAAAATTTCAGTGGAAGAAGAAAAAGAATTGGGGATCGGAGAATTCTAGGGTTTTTATTGATAATTGGGGAAGAAGAAGACTATTACATTCTATAAAGAAGAAGGGAAGATACTGAACTGAAAAAATACAGAAAGAAAACTCATTAATTAACATTCTTCACCCCATCCTCCTCTTACATTCTTCTATTTATAGACTGATACTATGCTACTCTTGACAGTTGAGTCAGTTACTTGCTGAGCTGGCTTACTTGCAGATGAGGTGTCAAAGCATGCTGATTGGTTGAACTGTCATTCTTATGACATTTGAAGCTTGCTCGAGCTAGTGAGGATGCACACACCCCTTAAATTGACCTTGTCCTAAGGTCAATGGAGGAGTAAATTGGATCCCTGGATCCCACACCATAATATGGAAACTGGCACCATTATCTAATAATGAATCCTTCACCTCCTTGGCAACCCATACATGAACATTTATCACTCCAACAAGTAGAAAATAAGATGAGCAATCATCAGTACTAGAAGCTTCAGAATAATGAATTGGAGGCCATGCATTAACCTGCAAAAATACCTTGTTGTGTTGTGTAACATTGTCTATAGCAATGATATTTTGCAATTCTGAAAACGATGATGAACCTTGTACATGTCCTGTTTCATCCATGTGGTACCAATCACCAAGTTCTAGTGACAGTTCATCAACAGTGCAGACATGATCTTTGGCAATATTGAGGCCTGTCATGCACTCTACTTTTAATACCCATTTGTTGCTTCCTGGATCCCATATCCTGTAAGCACTATGAATCTGGAGAGCAGAAACTTCATACAATAGGTTGGAAAGGTACTCAAAATTATTGAGTAAATGCTTAACAACCTTCGGGTAATTTTCTTGATCTTGTGCATGCTTTCCTGCAGGAGTATTTGAATCACTCTTGAGATTATCAGAAAAAAGTAAACTCAAAAATTCCAAACTGGATTTTGTATGTACTAATCTATTCTTCTGTGATGCTAACATCAATGTTGATGTCCTCAAACTTTTCCTACTTGAATTATGGGAGCTAGGAGAGCTGCTCAAAGGACACATAGTACTAACTTCTTGCTCAAGATCTTCAGAGTTGCTTCTCATTGAATCAAAGCTTACAATTGTAGTTTCCTTATCTAAGTTTAGACTTAGAACTTCAAGGATTTTTCTTTCCATGGAATTCTCAACAGTAGCTTGCTCTGGGTTATCATCAACAATATTCCCTGCTGCTACAGTAGACTGAACATGAAACAGTAGAGGTGTGGAATTAGGAAACTATGGTTGGCTGGTACTCATAGGCATAGGCATGTTCACAGGAAGTATTGGCATTGATTGGGGATAACTTCCTGGATGAATCTACGTTTGTTCAAGAGTCTGCAAAACCTGGGAATGATTAACAGTGTACTCAGGACTTTGCACCCCTTGGCAGTTCATTTCAGTATGCACTCGACTGGTTATTCCTTGGGTAGTCATACCATGATATGTAGTGCATGTTACTCCCTGATGATTCACTCTAAGATACCCGTAACTTGGCAATTCTTGGTGGTTCATTTCCTGCTACCAAATGATTTGGCATTCCTTGAAAACTCATATCAACTGAACTTGACCCAAACTCTTGCTGCTGAACAAGGGTTGTGCAAAGGCACTTGCCCCATACTGAGGAACCACTGGTGGTGCCATCCCAAACTGTGCAGGTGGTTGTGCTTCTACATTAAACTGTGCAAGTCCTTGTGTCAACCCTGGGTAGGCAGGGTTACTACTATTTTGCTGGTAACTGTATCCAGGGAACTGGACAGGGGTTGACATTGCTGCACTATGTTGTGCAATCAATGGGGGTTGCATACTAGTCTGGTACTGTGGAAAACTTGCAGACATGGGACATGTCACCATGGAAGGAGAATTTGGTATTGGAGAACACATGCCATGAACATTTGACAAGTTCATTTGGCTATGGTTTTGAAACTGAAGTTCTTGATATTTTCTTGCACTATTATCTAAAGGGGAAACATACTGAGATTTGCATGGGTTTGGCAGTAGAAAACTACTATCAAGAACATTATAATTGCTCGTTGGATTAGGGTTTTGATCAACCCCATAATTTGGAGTAGGAATCATGGTATTAGGGTCTTGATTAACCCAAAAATTTGGACTGGAAACATTCCTACACTGTTGTAACTCTCTTTCTTCCCTTGACCTAACCAATTGCTCCAAGAATCGATCAAATTTGTCATTAAATTGTTGAATTTTACCTTCACAAGATTGAAATTGCCTCTCCTTCTTCGAGATCGGCGGCTGTGGTGGTGGTTTCGGTGGAACTTCTTGCCGAGAGCCATAGTAGATCGAACTCGGATCTCCATACGCTCCAAGAACGGAATTGAACGGTTGTGCTGGCTGTTCCGGGGAAGCTCCTTGCCAAGATCCATGGTAGGTCGAGCTCGCTTCATATGCTCGGCTCTCCCATGGCGGTGGTTTTGGCGACAGTCCCTGTCGCGATCCTGATCCAACATAGCTGTTGTAGCTCTGCCATCGATCGACTCCAAGAACTGGATCATAGCTCTGATACCAATTGTTAAGACCCTGTCCTAATTGATCTGGAAATGGTGTAAATCCAGCCATAAATCTGTAGAAAATTTCAGTGGAAGAAGAAAAAGAATTGGGGATCGGAGAATTCTAGGATTTTTATTGATAATTGGGGAAGAAGAAGACTATTACATTCTATAAAGAAGAAGGAAAGATACTGAACTGAAAAACTACAGTAAGAAAACTCATTAACATTCTTCACCCCATCCTCCTCTTACATTATTCTATTTATAGACTGATACTATGCTACTCTTGACAGTTGAGTCAGTTACTTGCTGAGCTGGCTTACTTGCAGATGAGGTGTCAAAGCATGCTGATTGGTTGAACTGTCATTCTTATGATATTTGAAGCTTGCTCGAGCTAGTGAAGATGCACACAGAGAATGGGTTCATATCATACACTAATCAAATTTCTGAAACTTTATCCCAAAACCAAACTTATCCTACCATTTATCCCAGAGTGGTATATCGACAACATACTATCCATAAATTACCAAGATGCAAAATCAATGGAGCAAGTTTTAAGCCCAACTTTTATTGCATTAAGCATATTGTCGACAATATTACCGATGATAAATTTTGGCCCAATTAATTATGGATACCCTAACTTTTATGGTGCTTATGAGGGCGATGTGGATGGTTTCTTTGAGCCGAACTTAGTGGGAGACGATGCTTTTGGAGATGCTGAGTTATAAATAGTTTAGATCTTTACTATTTCGTTTTGGTCATTTAGTGGGTTTGTTGCCGATGATGTTATCTATGTCTTTTGTTTAGTGAGTGTCATTTGTACGCATTTTGGTGATGCCAATGATTTTTCTTTTGAATTCATCCATAAAATTTCTTATTTATATTAGAGACTTTTAGTTATATATTTTTCTCATGTCATAGTTTGTAAATATCTTATAAATAAGCTAAAATAGATGTGATATTTTATTCATTATTATTTATTATGGATATCGAGTGGGGTACAAACTATCATCAGTACTACAACTTCTAGATTGGACGTATCCACGTATTCGTATCTGATTATTTGGAAGCAAATTATGACAACGATAAACAACATCCCTTAAATTTTAATGCTAACATGACATCATCATGTACCTTAGCAGCGTGTTAGTGACTTATAACGTTAGCCTTAGCGATATTTCATTCCATATTCCATGCTGACTTCCCACCTACAATGTTGATGATGTCCTAGTGACATCTTTGCGACGATTACATAAGTCACTAAATACGTCGGGGAGCTTTGCAAATTATGTCCTCATCTTTCGTGCGATATTCCCACATTTAATTGCGTTTACCGCGATGACCGACAACGTGCATTATCGACTCCACGTCGACACTGCGATGTCGTCGCAAAATTCAGAGTCGACCATGTGTCGTCGTGTCGATACGTAAGTTCGTTGTTGGTAGCGATACGCTGGACTATGGCGTCGTTAAGGCAATTGTCAATCCAACATTTTTTATTAGTGGCTATCTCATCAATTATTGGTTTAAACATGAATTAAGAAATGATGGTTAAGATAATTAGTTGGACGACATGGTGGATAACTAAGTACCAGCCATGCACATGGACCATGATCTCGGACATGAACTTAGTTACCCTCAAAAGTGAATAATATATTTATCGATAATTATCCTCAGTTGCATACATCTATAATATAAAGCACAATAGATTTTTGGTCCTACCCATGTGCTTTGGTTCAACGATGATGAAAGGACTAAATTGTCCCTCTCTCTAAAATGACCCATGTGCTTTGGTCCGACCCATCAGGGTCTTTGTTGAAGTACCAGAATACTATTGAATTACAATTAGAAAAACATCAATCATTCAGATTTACAGATGCAGAACAAAATTGATTGAAAGATAAAAATTGATTTGGCCTAGAGTCCCCATGTTCATACTCACATTCGCAAAGTTTACTTCCTGGAACAAACCAACCAAGAATCACAGATAAAGCAACAAATCAAAGCAAAATTCCTTAATTCCATTATACCTCTCAGATTGAATATCGAGATTGCACGGAGGACAATAGTGTTAACCATCAAGTCTGCTTCCTTATCTCTTGGTAGTTAGGAAGCATGAACGCTCCAAAATGTGGACCATGGCGTGTCAGACACGTCTTGCACACATTCTGGACACTCCAAAATACACTACGACACATAATCTTAACTAAATGTGGTGTGATTAACTAAATTTTTTTTACTGAATGCTCATCATGGATCATGACCATGAAGCCACAAAGAAAAATTGTTCGTGTCCGTGCCATTATGGCACGGGTTATCCACTAGTACCAGATATGCTTAAGTGTATCATATATGTACACTACACTGAACACTTTTATTTTATATCCATATTACTTACTTACACTCAACCGACCCCCGAAGATTTTTTGAATTTGTCGAATGAATATGGTCCTATATATGTTTCCCAAATTCCTACCGCAAGAGCGACTATCCACAGGTTCTGGATAAGGACTCAACTGAAGGAGGTGTGTGATCCAAACCATGCGGCTCGTAGAGTCTACCGATCACTGAGATCAGTAGATGTAGTGGTTATATGGGTACCAGGTTGGGTTGTCCTAGCCGAAACTAATTTTGGTTGTCCCTTGCCCTCGAATCCAAAAAGAGAGGATTTCGGGAGTATTTGTTCCTGAAATTGACGACGAGTGTGGGGTTTGCAGCTGCGTCAAAGTCTCCCGTCCTGATGGTGGCCTGGAGCCCAGATTTCGGGTTCCTCTTCCAACTCTCGAGCTACTCGAGGCCTTTCTAATATTAACTCAAAATATGGACATAAAAAATTACTAGTCCAACTGACAAGGAGGAATTGTGATGGACCGTAAAAGCTCTATCGATGGAGAACTTGAGACTTAGGATCATAGAGGATTGTCCAAATTCGATGGCTTGTCTGACTTATTCTAGGGCCAGCCCTGATGGGTAATGAGGTAAATATTATGAAATGATATCCTAGTGTCCTCAACCTGAACTTTTGTTGTATTATAGTTAGGTTCTACGTTTTCGTATTATATGTAGAAGTATAGTCTAAGTTATACCATGTACTACAGCAGTCGGCACAATAAAATAGCTAGTTTGTATCTACACGGTCGTTACATACGACATGTACCTCTTATCCTATATTAAGCGACAATCGGTTTACGAGGGGCTAGTATATACTCGTAGCAGGGTCGGCCCAAGGAATTGAGTTGTCCTAGCCGGAGCTAAATTTGGTTGTTCTTTGCTCTTGACATCAAAAGAAGATATCAAAAAATTAATAGCGAACGGGGTTGACAGCGGCGTCGAAGTCTCCGATTTGACGATGCGTGAAGTTCGGATTTCGGGTTCCTCTCCTTAAGCTACTCGTGACCTTCTAGTTGAATTGACATAGAGGAGTTGGGGTCGACCACGAAAGCTATATTGGCAGAGAGATGAGAACTTAGGGACCTAGGGGGTTGCCCCAATCAGAAGAGTTGTCCAAGTCTGATGGCTTGCCTGACTTACTGCAGGGCCAGCCTTGTCTCATAGTAGCGTAGCTAACCAAACTCATGTACCTCGACTCGTCACATGCTGGGAGAGACACGTGACACTTCCATAAGACTCGAACAATATTACAAAGAAGAGATCATCAGGGGCGACCCGGATGGGGGGCAGACAGGGCTTGCGCCCTGGGCCCCAAATCCTAAGGGGCCCCAATTTTTTAAAAATTTAGTAATAGTTATAAATAATAAAATATTGTTACTCTGATTTATTCTTCAAAGTGCAAGGTCGAAAGAAAATCATTATAGTAATTCAACAAATAGGACATGGCGTTTGGGAATTGGATAGTCGTCCGACTCTTTAATTTCAAAAAAAACTAGTCTTCCAATCGCTTTAGATTTCCTTTTGCATTTCAGAGGGAAAAAAAGTTATTCACGTCACTTCCGATTCCAAACGAACAGCAATAAGTTTTTTTTTAATTGTTCATTTTAATTCTCTCTTCATTCTCTCTTTTTCTTATAATTGAAACACAAAATTTTTAATTTTCTTCAATTTTTTCTCTAGAATCCTTAAAAAGGATTCCGCGATGTAAGACTACGTGAAGAAGGCCACGACGACAGACTCTCTCGCTCTCTCTCTGGCCTCTACTTGAGGCTTGACCCGAAGAGGAGACGAAAATGTGAGATAGAGGTATCAATGTAAACCTGATATTCTAGCAATACTTTCATTTTGAGAATTGAAATATTTTTTAACTTTTGTTCTGTAATGCCCCGCTCCGCACGGTGCATTATGATGAGTCGTTGACTCGAAGAGTTGCGTTGACCCGATGAAGTATCGATGCGAATCGATGCGAGAGTTACGTTGGCCAAAGGTAAGCTTTGAGTCGGTTGTCGAATCGATGCAAAGGATAAGTTCCGTTGAGCAAGTGCTAATTTTAGTTGATCTGGTGTGCAGGCTATGCTTTTACGCTGGACGATAAGAGGTCGGCATTTTGCCTTATGCAATGAAGTGTCCGCGAAACCAAATCGTGGCCTTGCAATGAATTGTGGCATGGGCGCGATAGGCCAAATCAATCGAGTAGTTCAAGGAATGGCTAAGTCCGGGAGTTAGCTATGCGATCGAGTTATGGAAGCGAGACGCTTCAATCGGCAAAACGACAAGGCGTATCGGCTTAAGGTGGGCGGGTTCTTGACTCTCTCTCTCCCTATTCCTTCATGTCTAATAAAATATGTTATGGAATGCGTAAGATGTTATCGAGTTAGCGAGCGTGGCTCGGCGATGAAAGATCTAAATATGCGTTGAACACTAAGATAGAACATTGAACAATCGAACAATTGAAGCGACGTGCATCAAGTGTACGAGTCGCGGTAGGGCAATGATGGTAGAACATTGAAAGACGATATTGAGATGTGCATCGTGTGCACGGCTCCGACAACATTGAACACTAGGCGTAGAACATTGATTACGGTGCTGAGCGTGCCCTCGGGCACTTATGTTACGAAAAGATTAAGTAATTACGAAATTATGCTATGAAAATAACTTACGAATGGTACGCGTTGAATACAAGTACGAGATGTCTAAGCCGTTGGGCGTAGTGCATCAATATGGATGTGTTGGGGCATAACGCTGACGGAGCTCCCCATATGAATGGTGGATTATGTTTATGAGACGCAAATATGTTTATGGCACGGAAAACCGTTTATGGATCGAAACTATGTTTATGAAATGGAGGATTTGGTTGGAATGTTATGTGTGTTTGCTATGGCACGTATTGCATGGTCAATGGACTCGGATTGCCCGTGCACGGGTACGGCTTCCCTCGAACGGTTACGCCGGGGCGCCGGGACCGTTCGGCCTAGGAGGGTTATGTGTGGTATTTATGGTGCACAATATTCGGACGAATTGCGACCGTCTAGTGCTGCGATAAGCTATGATATCCGTAAGTTTGGGATCCTTCGGATATTGGGCTAGCAACCCGTATCGAAGCGATTGTAGGCTTACACATAAGAGATGCCAAGTCCATTACGGTGCGAAACACCGTGACCTTCATATAGATAGGGCCGGTGGACTGAGTTGAGAGTTGGGTGCAGGCGCAGGACCTGCGACCCTTGTGCATGGTCTAAGTTTATGGTTGGTTGTTGCGTGAATGATATGATTCTATGTTACGTTCTAACCCGTACAGGCTAAGGAAAATGGGACGGAGATGAGTACGAATTCACTATGTTTATGTTTCAGATTATGTCTAACTGTATCTGCTGCAGGAACACGGTATCGGACACATTATGATAAGTATGTATGCATGAGTATTGCCATGAAACTGATCCTAAGGCTAAATAGAAAGATCACAAATTAAGATGCACGTTCACTAAAGATACTTAGTGTTTGGTTTGGGTGCGAGCGGGTCTTGATCAGTGCGAAGCGAGGACGAAAGCACTAATCCCCCACTAGTTTATGTACAGGTCAGGTTATGATCGGCTCGGGGCGGAGCTTGGCTTGGATGTGCCGAGGCATGGAGTCCTTGGCGTTCAAGAGGAGCTTCCGCATATGCGTTCGGACTTGCGACATAGAGATGTTCGGCCGAAGACTACTTGGTGGCTATAAAGAGGCATAATATATGGAACAAGGTAATCCTTTGTGAGCTAGAGAGATCATGAGCGTTGTAGCCAATTGGCATATATGTTGGGCTATTCAGAGCCTTTGTAACCTTCAGTTCATAATCAATAAAAGAGATTCTTACGTTGTTTTTGTTTTCTTCCGCTGCTTATGTTACGACTTTGAGATAATCACTATGTGAACCGTTATCTTGCCTTGCACGAGCGCAACTCCAGGCTCGCGCGGCATCACGCCCCAGCGAGGACGATGATTCAGATAAAATCTAGCGAGGACGAGCGATTTCCCGGATCGGGGCGTGACATGTTCCTCGTAATTTGGCTTTATTATGTTTTTTGAGTCCCCTCTGTTGTTAATGATTGAGGACAATATCTCTTTGCCCTCCGTCTTTTCAATGAGGAGTTTTATTGATGTAATTTAATTTTCGAAAGTTCCAAGTTATATTTACATATAATCTACTTTGCACAGACACAAGCACAGACTTAAAATTTTACATCTTTTAAAAATTAGGATACATATTGTTTGTATTGGATCTTCGGTCTTCCTTCGTAATATCTCTATTTATGCACATTTTCATAGTAACTAAGTTTCAGTCAGCTTCTGTAGTATATTTAGCTCACTACATGTTGTAAGTTATAAATGATCCCACGTTGGTGTTGAATACCGATGAGCCGATGACGATGAGTCTTTTCGTTTATCTTTGCACTTAAGATTTCACGCTTAAAATTATACGTTGTACCTAGTGTTGATATCTTTTCATAATCTTTGCACTTAAAATTTCACAATGATTTGATTTTTCAAACTAAAATCTTTTGTAACTTTTGTTCATCTTGTAACTTTTATTCCTCCTAATTTTGGTTTTTTTTTTTTTTATGTTTCTTGAGTTTCTCTATTGTTGATAAATTTGGGAAACAAGTCCATATATCTCAATCTTAGTACTGAAAAGACATAAACAAGAAATGTTAAATAACATATTGCATCGGAGAATTTTTTTTTTAACTACAAAAGTAGTATTAACATTTGCCATGATATATTCCTGATGCAAAATTTAAGGTTAGCTGGCATGAATTAGGCCTCAATTTAAAAGGATTCACTTTGGTTTATTGTATCATGCAAAAAAATAATATTTTATTTCTAATATATATTATTTTTTGAAGAAGGGACATCATTTTGTATTTCGTCCTGGGCATCAAAATGTTCCGAACCGGCCCTGGAGATCATAAGGTTGATTTGTGAGTGTGAGAAGTTGAAGCACGATAACAAGAGAATGAAGCTTGATTATGATGATCCATATAATTCTGTTTGCTTCTCTGTGAGCTTGGAAGAAGATTAAAGACTAAAATCAAGATACTTCTTTATTTTGGAGATTTGAAGGCCAAACATAGAATAACGAAGGTCAATGTCTATTTTACTATTTGTGTGGGCAGGTACGATGGATCGAGTTGGAAGTTGAATGGTGCATTTTGATTTGGACGGACGAGTTCAATTTTCAGAAAAGAACTCGAAAACGAGTTAAATTGGGGGGGGGGGGGGGGGGGGGGGGGGGCGGGGGGCGAGAGAGAGAGAGGAGGAATGTATTTTCTCACTAGCTACATCATGCACACATATAGGTTTAGGTTTTGTTTCTTTACATGCGGTGGTAGTTGGTGACCTAATCTCTGAGTTGGTCTTTTGGCTTTAGTATGTAATTTGTAGTTGTAATTATTGAAACCGTGGCAACTAATGGCATAGCCAGGATTTTTATCCATTAGGCACGAAGGAAAATGACGATCCTCTCGATGGTCCCAAAACTGAACGAAATTTATGACGTTGCGCATCCAATGATGCAAGTCTCGTCGTGATTCATCTATCGAACAGAGAATAATTTCAAATTTTCGAAAAATATCGGATAGTAAAATTTGATGGTTATGGGCTGCCAAATTCGTCGCACACAGTTGACGAATTTGAATTCCGACAAGTTTTACATATTAACAATAACCATACACGTCTTTTGATGCACATAATTTTCTTTTAGAAAAGTATGTAAAAATTGTTTAACAAGTTAAAAGAGCTTATCTAGTAAAATAGATAGTGATTCCTTGTGGATTATATATATTTCACAAGTACTCCATCACTTAAATTGTGTAGTTACTATTGTCCAATCAAATAATTGGTGAATTTTCTCTCCAATGATAAATGTTTATAGGCGTCTTTTGACTAGCGAACATGGCTAAATGTGTTGAACGTGCATTTGATTTCATAGTAGGAAAAAATGGTTCCAATGTATGATGAACTGCAAACAGTTCAAGAACGAAAAAAATGGTTGTCCGAAAACTAGTGAACTTCTGCGTTGACCAGTCCATGATCCTTTTGTGTGTCATGGTGTGCCTACATTTGTTGCATATGTCCATACACTGATTAAGTTTCACTAATTAAGTTAAAACATATTACTCATCCACCTATTTCAAATACTATTCTTTTAATTTGTACACTGCTTTATTCTTCTAACTCTTAACTAATGTATACATATTATTGTCTTTCATTATATAATAAATTATGTTATGTTCTGATTGGTTGGAAGTGAGTTATGGATACAAGCACATACAGGTGAAATCAGTCCAACTCGAGGGCCGGCCCAAGACACGGACGAGGTATACGACCGTTCTGGACCTCCAATTTTCGAAGGTCCTATAATTTTAAAATAGACTAAATATATCATTAAAAATTAAAACAAAGACCCAATCTGGAAACAACAAAAAAGCTAGCACAAAATTCCAATCTGGAAACAAAACTAAAATTAGTAAACTCTTATTAAAGATCAACTATGTTACATGATCAAAGATTAAATGGTTTAGCTCTGATATCTATATATTGAAAAATATATATATATATATATGCTAGAAAAACTTGATTATGATAACTTAATTGACGATTTGCTTGTAAAAATGCTAAGAAAGATTATTTTTGTGAGAAAAAATGTTTAAATTCTAGATTTTGTCCTAGGTCCTATAAACTATAGGACCGACCTTGTCCACCTCTATAATGCATGGGTGCACTCGCGTGCACTCGCGGCCCCTTGAGACCAGCTAGCTACGCCCCTGTTTGTAGCAGTATGGCTGCTTTGTACTGGAACTAGAATTGAGCTTATAATAGTATCAGTTGAGTACTAGAGTTAATCTGATTTGGTGCTTGCTTCTTCTTTTTTTAAATTGATTTAGTGCTTACTTATTTCTCTAAAACACAATTCCATCTCTAGCGAGGAGAATAGTGTTATTTGCAAATTGAATAATTGAGATGCCTTCTAATTACAACCACAATTTAATTTCTCAATCCTCTAATCAAAGCCCAATCGACTCTTTACCTCTTAATCATCCTAGGAATTCATCTGCCTTTTTCTGCTAATTATTGTTACTAAGGCCTGGTTTGGTTCGCGGAGAAAGGAAATTATTTTGTTTTTTTTTCTTTGAAAAATTATAATTAATTTGCATTAATTTTCTATTCTTATGTTTAAAAATGTTCGAAAGTAAATCATTTATGGGCGGAAAAGTGAATCCATTGGATGCCTGGGAGATTATTCCTCCTTATTTTTCTTTTTCTTGCGAATCGTTTTTTTTTTTCTATCATTTTTCTTTGACATCCAAACAAAGGAAAAAAAAAATTAACTCTCTTTTCAAGAACCTAATTTCGCGACGTCTGACCAAAGAAGGCATAAAGGATAATCCCAATCAACCTGTGTCAAAGGCTTTCGCAATGTCTACTTTGAAAAAGTAGCTGACCTCTTTTCTTTGTTTGGTGTGTGCTAAAAACCTCGTCAGCTACAACACACTATCTTGGATATATATATATGCAGGCTTATTAGCAAGCCACTTTCTTCCTCCTAAAATGAAGTTCATCATTTATTTTGTACGCCTTTTTGTTGCGAAATATCAATTTTTATTTGTTGGTGGTGTATGAGATGTACGCATTTTGTCTGATTATATGAATTTATATTGTAAAAGAAAATTATTCTTTACACCACATGTATCTTTCATTGTTTCACTTTAACAAAAGACTGATGATATATGATAGCTATCTTTAAAGAACTAAAACCTAAGATAAATATAAGGGCAAGTTAATAAATGTCTACTAATGTTGCTGGTGATGCTTATATATTTGTCTACCTTGATCAGGATCTACTATCTAGATTTTGGGACGACGATAATAAAGCCAGTGCGGACAAGATCCGCACGAAGAGTCCCAAGTGACATGACGATCGGCTAAAAATCGTGTGTCCTTTTTCTGTCAATTATTTTGTATAATTTATATGACATAAAATAGAGTCCGAAGAGTCCGAAGTGACACGATGATATATGACATAACTTGCTACACACGATTTAACTGAACCCGCAATAATTAAAAAAAAAAAAAAAAACTATCTAGATTCTATTTTATCAGCTTAATTTGCCCTTTTTCTGTCAGTTATTTTGTATAATTTAACTTGTTAATATATTTCTTTTGCTACTAATGAATTCTGGGTCTAAAAACAATAGTTTGCAGTATCGATCGATACTGATCCGATATGGTCGATACCGATACGGTTTGGTATGTCCCGATTCAATACCGATTGATAACTATATTGGCCGACACCGACATCAATGGTCTCTTTTTCAGTCAATTCGACAATGAAAATTGAATAAAAAGACCAATCAACAATGGTGTAAAAGCATAGTAAGGCTTTAAAAGAATAATAAGATTGTAAATGCATATCAAAGAAGAAAACATTATCTATCACAATATAATTTATACTTGTTAATCTATTTCTTTTGCTACTAATCAATTTTGGGTCTAAAAATGTACAATAGTTTATAGTATAGATATGGCCGATATGGTCTGTACCGATACGGTTTGATATGTCCCGATTCAAACTGATAACTATATTGGCCGATACGGACATCAAGGGTATCTTTTCAGTCAATTCGACAATGAAAATTGAATAAAAAAGGCTAATCAGCAATGGTGTAAAATATAGTAAGGTTTAAAAGAATAATAAGATTGTAAAAGCATATAAAAGAAGAAAACATATCTATTGTATTAATAATTATTTGTTTTTCCGATACCAGAAAATTTGATATTTCGATCCGAAACAGTCTCGATCCGATACCGATTTCGATACCGATACTCTGAAGCTTGCTAAAAACTGAGTTTAGCCTAAGTTTTGGAGGAAAGGAGTCGGTTCAAATCAAGCAGATATGTATGTTTCGTCCTCACTTCTCAAAATGTAGGTTGCGTTGGACATGCAAACTCTGGATAGCAGAACAAAAGCATGGATAGATAAATCATGCCACTGATATGAAACGCAGATTAGCAGTTCTTAGAAGCAACCTGCTGTACCTAAACATACTTGCTTAGCTGCTTGTTAGTGTTTTAATTAGCATGGCCAACTCTCATGGACTTTTCATTTTCTTGACTCGCTATCTTTGTATCATCAAGTTGTCATTGTGCGCATAATTAATTTGATGGATGAATATCCGATGCGATAGAGAGAGTATCCAAACTCTGGCTTGAAGTAGAAATAATTTTTGGTGTAGCGAGATTGTGTGTCGATACAATCTTGCGCCATACATTTGTGTGGCTTTAATTACTAATATCGGGTTGTCCAATTTTTGCACATCTAACTCCCACAAGTATGCATGCAGCTTGCTAATTTGCTACACTTTTCTTTAGTGGCAAAACTTTTACTTAAAAAAAAATACTGCTGATCAGCGACGGTCCAATCCGTCACCAGCTAGTTGGTAAACAAAATTAGCGACTACTAGACGACAGACATAGGACAGATTAGGCCCGTCGGCAATTGCCAGGTAGCGAAGCTTCGACGAAAGGTGTGCTACATGGCAAAGACCTTTTTAGCAACGACTTCTTGTCAAATTAGCGACGTTTGTTATTGGCGTCGAAACGGCAACGTACTGGCGACTAACCTTTTAGTGGATTAGTCGACTACTAAGTGTGGACCGAGGTAGCGTCTGGCAACGGCATATAAGTTTTTGATACTGAGATTGTATTATGATACTCGCTCGGCGACGGCTCTGTGTGTCGTCTATGCGCCGCATAGCCGTCATCGTCCGTCGCTCAGTCGTCGCTCACCTAGAAATTCTCTGGTAAGCTACGGCTATGTATGTCGTCTAAACATCGTGTAGGCGTCGTTGTCCATCGGTTAGCCGTCGCTAAGTTATACATTATTGAAAAAATAATTTGAATCACATGGCAATCACACCATATATAAATAAAATTTATGTACACACATCAATCACGGTATATCAACCACCCGGCACAATCTGTCGTAGAATCTTCATACAATCAGACCTTTAGCGTCCAAAACGCACGTTGAAAATCCACAATAGAATAGAATACTCACACACACTCACATACACAAAAATCCATAGTAAAATATAAGTAGCGAAGGGACGTCGCTAGATCGTCACAAAGTTTTTTCACGGTGTTCCCACGACTAACCGCATAAAATAGTGATGCCTACTCGACGAATTGACGCCCCCTGATAATTAATATCCGAAATATCTACTATTGGTCACCCGGTTGACGCCTGCATTACTAAGTGGTGATGGATGGCAGCCGTCGTCGATAATACGTTGCTGATCAACAGTATTTTTTTAGTGTTTTCAAAAAAACAAAAAAAAACAAAAAAGAAGAATTGACTGGTTTTGTTCAATTACTACAGGACGTGTCCGATGCCAGGCAATGCGAGATTTTACCAGCACGGGATGTGGATCCCCTCAAATACACAGTCAAATAAGCCTCTCATAATTACAATTGAGCAAGCAAAAGTGCATTAGAAAGTCTGGAAATATTAGTAATGAACACAGTTCATAAGATTGGTAAGCGTCGTTGCTACATCAGAATATGTATACGCAAATTGATCCATGTGATCCCTTCATTACTCATTCATCGTATGTATTACAAACGAAGCAAGTTTTGGCAAAAAATCGCCCCTTTTAATCATAAATATCACCTCAACTTGATAAAGAGGAACGATGGAGGTGCATACAGTTTTCTTAGTAGCATAGCTTATAGTATCAGTCGATACTGATCCGATACGACCGATATTGATACAATTTAACATGTCCTGATTCGATATTGACCGTACCGACATTGTGGTCTTAATTTTTTCAGTCATTTCAGGGGGAAAAAATGAATGAAAAAGGCTAATCATGAATGATGTAAAAACATAATAAAGGCATTAAAATAAGAAAACTTAATTATCGCAGGTAATCCTATCGGCAAATATGACAACTATTTGATCCAGTTCCAAAATTAGCAAGAACCAACACAGAAAATACATAAAATTATGCCTAAAAGCATAAAATATTTTCTTTTTTCAGAAAATTTAATAATTATTTGTTTTCTGATATTATACAACCCGATACTCTGATCTGAAACCATCGATACTGTCTATATATATATATATATATCGATACTCTGATACAGATTCTAATATCGATACTGCGAACCTTTGCTTGAGTAGAAGAAGAAGCGAGTAGAGATGGATGCAGCTAGCGATGCGTTATGTGAAGCTCTTGTGAGCAGGGGAGTCTGCGATCTTGAGGGTGTCGGCTATGAGCTTCTGCGCTTTCCTGCTCCTTATCTCCACCCTCATGCTGTCCGTCTTGTCCATCTTGTTGTAGTCCACGGCCTTCTTCGTCGACTTCAGCCGCCTCAGCTTTGACTTCAGGCTCCGAACTATCGTCGTCACGAGCACCATGGCCGAGCAAACCTTAAAACTAATCTCTCGCTACTCACTACACAACACAAAGAGAATATCGATGTGTATGTATGCTCCACATAGAGTACTCGTGCCCTTTTTAAATACTAATTATGAGCGCGGTGTGCCGAAGGTGTGTCACAAGAGTAAGCGCCTTCCGTTTATTCGGTTTCAACTGGAACGAAATAGTCAAAACCAAAATTCTAAAAATTTAAAACCGAAATCAGTCAAAACTGAAACCTAACCCGAACCGAAAAATCAACTTGGTTTATTCAATTTGGATATTTATATTATTTAAAGGGTCGGCCCAAAGTTGGAGTTGTGGTTAAATTATGTTAGAAATGATAATTTTTATACACACATTTGTTGTATTTTAAAGTTGCGTTTAAAGATGGACTAGTTGTTAAATTATTAATGTTGGACTTCAAAAATATACGTAGAAAATATTTATAAAATTGAGAGTATTTACATAATTTATAAGTTTTATTCAATTTTCGATTTTGGATCGAAACTGAAATCAAAACCTGAAAGCTAATATTTTTTATACTATTTTTAAAACTGAAATCGAATTGAAATTTTTTTAAAAAACCGAACCGATTGGATCTACGTAGGGGTGAGCATCGGTTCGGTTCGGTTCAAACCGAACCGAATATGTGAAAACCGAAATAACCGTAAACCGTATTTCTCAAAACCGAAAACCGAACCGTTTTTATAAAAACCGAACAAAACCGAACCGAATTAATTCGGTTCGATTTTCGGTCGGTTCGGTTTCATGGACCAATGTACATGGCCTTCAAGTTTTTAGCAAAATAAGCCTATTTAAATAAAAAAAATTAAAAAATATATGACATTATTGTATTTATGAATTGTTATATTACATAGAGTGAAAGATATTAGTATATATAGATTGAGGGTAGATAGAGAGAGTGCTCAAAAAAGCACCGACATAGAATAGGAGAAGAAAGTGCGCTCAGTTAGGGATTAATAAACATTAGTATATGTATATTGTGGGTAGTTTGATAAATTACTAAATATAAATCGGTTTTCGGTTCGGTTCGATTTTTTGGATTAAGAACCGAAAACCGAACCGTTATTTCAAATTTTCAAAATTTTAAACCGTAAACCGAACCGATAACCGAAAAACCGAACCGTTTGTCATATTTCGGTTCGGTTCGGTTCGTTTCGATTTTCGGTTTTCAACCGTTATATGCTCACCCCTAGATCTACGTTCTAAAACCGGATAATGGTCACCCCTGGTCCCAACTGCTTTGATTAAGTGATAAATTGACTATGTATGACATTGCACCCACTAATTTTTAGGCTCTCTCTTGCTGGCTCTGATCCTGTCCATAGAACCACGTGTGGTTGGGAAAACAAATGGCTAAGAGTTCTACGAATGGTGTTCGCATGCTAAAGACTTGTCTCCAACCTTTGGCATAGCTTGTTGTGTGATTGTTCTGCACACGCAAGCAAAAGCGACACACCAATAACCTTAACAATGACAAAAAAAAACAAAAAAAAAAAGTAGTAACAAATTAATATAATGGAAGTAATAGTACGGCAACAATGTACAATATTAATGGAGTTCGGTCAAGATCGACGACTTACTCTACGAAAAGATAATACAAATGAGTAATCATATATTTACGAGATCTACGACAAACTCTTTCTTTTCTTGAAGATTCATTTAACAGCCTCATAAAAATCCTAAGATAACCATGCTCTTAGCAATCAATAGCCTCAAATAACATTCAACCAGTCTTAAATAGTCTCTCAACTCTAACATAACTCAAAAAAGATCCGAGCCATCAAATTTGAGTCTTTAGATCTGAACCACCCATCAAAATAGAGCAATTCCGACCCAAGGGCATGTCAATATTTGGCCGTTGATATACCATCGGTATATCGTAGTGAACCCAAAACGTGCCCCAAAACTTACTGTCAATATTTGAGTATTTGTGACATACCGACATACCGTCGAAGATATGTCGACAATCAGGGCCAGCCCTGAGCTGTTGGGGACCCGAGATGAAACTTACAAAATAGACCTCCATACATAATGTAAAAAAATATAAATAAAATAAAATTTTGTTGTTGTCAAAATTTTGAACCAATGACCTCTTAAATATAAGTCTAGCATTATAACCACTACAACACAATGTCTTTCGTTAAAAAAATGCACATGATACATACTAGTTCTATTATAGACAGTTTTATGTTGGTGTCCCTTCCGTCAGGAGGAGGCCTGGACCGTCATCCGGTCAGTCCTGAATCAGGGCCGCCCCTGTCGACAATATGCGCAGGGGCGGCCCGGAGGAGGGGCAAACAGGGCTTGCGTCCTGGGCCCCAAATTTTTTTAAATGTTAGTAATAATAACAAATAATGAAACATTGTTATTCTGATTTCTTTTTCAAAGTCCAAGGTCAGAAAAAAAAAATTATTATCGCAATTCAACAAATAGGGCATGGCTTATTGGAATTGGATAGCCGTTCGACTCTTCAATTTCAAAGAAAAAAACTAGTCTTCCCATCACTTCAGATTTTCTTTTGCATTTCTGAGGGAAAAAGTTCTTCACGTCGCTTTCGATTCCAGATGACCAGCAATAATTTTTTTTTTTTTGAATTTTTTATTTTAATTCTCTCTTTTGCTTATAATCGAAACAGAAAAAGTTCTTCACGTCGTTGGTGTTCAATACTGATGAACCGATGGCGATGAGTCTTTTCGTTTATCTATGCGCTTAAGATTTCACACTTAAAATTATAGGTTCCTAGTATTGAATATCTTTTCGTAAATCTTTGCACTTAAGATTTCACAATGATTTCATTTTCAAACTGAAATATTTTGTAACTTTTGTTCCTCTTGATTTTTGCTTTTTTTTTTAATGTTTCTTGAGTTTCTCTGTTGTTGATAAATTAGGCAAACAAGCCTATATATCTTAATCCTAGTATTGAAAAAGCATAAACAAAAAATGTTAAATAACATATTGTATCGAATTTTTTTTTCGAAGTAGTATTGCCATTTGCCAAGATATATTCATGCAAAATTTAAGGTTAATTGGCATGTATCAGGCCCCAGTCCAAAAGAGTTCACTTTGGCTTATTGTATCATGCAAAAAAAAAAATTAATACTTTATTTTCGATATATTTTTTGAAGAAGGAACATCATTTTATATTTAGTCCTGGGCATCAAAATATTCCGGACCGGCCCTGAATATGCGGACAGTTTTATGTTGGTGTCCCTTATGTTGGTCACCAGTATGCATACTGCTGTAAAACCCTTGGTTGTTTCGAGTCCTCACGAGCTTCTCTGATGTCTTTAACAGGGGAATTCAATTATTTGCTTGCTTCGTGACAACATTAACGTCAATATCTCCCACGACTCTTTGGCTCATCTCATTTTCACCCAATTTGCATACTCTCTCCTTTTTAATTGCCACCTAAGCCAGTCGGAACCTCGTCGATTTGGCTAAGCTAGTTGTGATGATTTCTAGCCGTCAAGATGATATTCTCATATATATATATATATATATATATATATATATATATATATATATATATATATATATATATATATTTCAATTCTAGCATTATGTTAAAATTTGTTTCACACTTCACATCTTTGTGATGCAGCTATCCATTTATTTCAGGACTCTGAAGTCTGAACTAACTACTACCAATATGACTGGTAAAAATGTGGAATGAGTAGAAATGTGGAAAACATGCTCAACAATGGCGGAACCAGAAATCTCAGCTGCGATGGATTAGAGTGGACTAAGTATAGTTTAACTAACAAAAATTTACAAAAAAAAAAGTATATATAAAAAAAAAAAAAAAAATTTGGGGTGGGCTCTGTTGGAGTAGGTGGGGTTTCCAACTTATGTGGAGAAGATCCCGGAGTGCGACGAGCGCCGTCCGATGTCGGAGAAGCTCGGGAAGTAGGCGACGCGGAGTTGCTGCTGCTGCTGCCAACCCAGAGGGAGGTTCTGGAACTGGGCCACCGAGTTCGGGCCGAACTCGGTCTGGCCATTCCAGAATGTTGCCAGTAGGTTCTGGTTGCCCGACACAGAGTTCTGGCCGAACTCTGTGTCGTCGGGGCTGAGCGGAAATTTGGGATAATTTTTCACCATTGGATCTAATCAAACGGTCCAGATTTGTTGCGGGATTAGGGAGTTAAGTTGGAATTTCCAAACCCTAATCTATTGTAACACAATTGTAGAACACAACGAAGAAGAGAGAGAGAAGGAGGCAAGAGTGCCATTACAACTTCGGGAGAGAAGACGGAGGATTGAAGGTCGTTTTCGAAGGAGATCGTGTTTCGGGTAATCTCTACTCGTCGTTCTCGCTCTTCGTAGCCTTGTAATCATTGTTCTTACTTCTGAGTGTTGTGGGGATCCGATTTGGATCGGGAGGAGTTTGTAGAGGGTGTAATTCTTCTATTCCATTAGTGGAGGCTTCTCAGGGTTGGACTCCGATCGTCCCGTGGTTTTTTTTCCGCAAGGGTTTTCCACGTCAAAAATTCTCTGTGTCTGCGTGGATTGTTTTGTGTGGTTGTTTTTGGGTTCGTGCGTTGTATTGCTCGGTCCTCTCGCAGGTACTCTCCGGTTTGGGGAAAGGTTTCCGCGTTTCTTTTCCAACAGAGTGGTGTCAAAGCAAGGTTCTGGAATTCAGAAGGGTGTCAGGAGTTGACAAAAACCAGAGAGGAGAGATGGACGCGAAGCCGGTGCGCATGGTGAATCTTAATGGCACAAACTATCATTATTGGCGGAGCAAGATGAAGGATTTGCTATTTGTCAAGAAGCTGCATCTACCCGTGTTTGCATCCGAGAAGCCCAGTGATAAATCCGAGGAGGACTGGACATTCGAGCATATACAAGTGTGTGGGTACATACGACAGTTTGTGGACGAGAACGTGTACAACCACGTTGCCAATATTGAGCACGCGAAGACGTTGTAGGATAAGCTGGAATCCTTGTATGCGAAGAAGACCGGGGTAAACAAATTGTTCCTGATCCGAACGATGATGGGTCTGCGATACAAGGAGGGGGCGTCTATTTCGGACCACTTGAGTGAGTTCCAGGGCGTGGTTGATCAGCTATCTTCTATGGGAGTCAAGTTCGACGACGAAGTTCAGGGACTGTGGCTGCTGTGTACTTTGCCAGACTCGTGGGAGACCGTACGAGTATCTATGATCGCTTCTGCTCCAGAGGGCGTGGTCAGTCTGGAGTTTGCCAAGAGCGGGGTGTTGAATGAAGAGATACGGAGACGTTCTCAGGGCACTTCATCCACATCCCACCACTCAGAGGCACTTATTTCAGAGAGCCGCGGAAGGAGCAAAAGCAGGGGTCCAGGTGGTGGCAGAGACAAGAGCAGGGGGAAGTCCAAGGGTCGTTACGAGGACTCAGAGTGTTACCATTGTGGTAAGAAGGGCTACATCAAGCGAAACTGTTTCGCTTGGAAGAGAGAGAAGAAGGGCGACAAGGGGAAGCAAGAAGAGAACACTACAGTGACGGCCTCGATGCACGGAGGCGATGTGATCATCGTAGGTGATGAGGTCATTACAAACCTCGCCTGCGATGACAATTCTTGGCTGGTGGACTCAGGGGCTTCAGCACATGTATCTCACAACAGGGCACTGTTTGCCACTTACACTACAGGCGATTGTGGAGTGTTGAAGATGGGCAACAGAGATGTGTCGAAGGCGGTTGCCGTTGGAGATGTGCATTTGAGAACGAAGACGGGTGCGGTTCTTGTTCTCAAAGATGTTCGTCATGTCCCTGATATCCGTTTCAACCTGGTATCGGTTGGAAGGTTGGATGACGAGGGATTCTTCGGTCTCTTCGGGAACAGTCAGTGGAAGCTTTCCAGGGGTTCGATGGTGATTGCCAGAGAAAGCAAGAAGTCCGGTCTCTACTATATGGAGGGGAGCGCACAGGGGGCACAGGAGGTGAACGCAGTCAGTAATGCGTCTATCGAGTTGTGGCACAAGCGGCTCGGCCATATCAGTGAGAAGGGGATGAGCTACTTGGTGAACAGGAAGGTGATTCCGGGGCTCAAGTCTACAAAGTTGGAGAAATGCACGCACTGTTTAGCTGGAAAGCAAAATAGGGTGTCTTTCCAAAGTCACCCAAGTTCGAGGAAGCCGGCGTTGCTCGAGTTGATTCACTCGGATGTCTGCGGTCCTATGAAGGTAAAATCTCTTGGTGGTGCTTCTTACTTTGTAACCTTTATTGATGACTGTTCCAGGAATGTTTGGGTCTATGCCTTAAAGACCAAGGATCAGGTGCTGCCTACTTTCAAGGAGTTTCAGGCCTCTGTTGAAAGGGAGACGGGCAAGAAGTTGTTGTGTGTTCGGTCCGACAATGGCGGCGAATACATCGGTCCCTTTGATGCGTATTGCAGAGAGCAAGGGATACGACACCATAAGACTCCGCCCAAGACACCTCAGCTCAATGGTGTAGCGGAGCGCATGAACAGGACACTGATGGAGAGGGTGCGGTGTTTGCTGTCAGAAGCAAACTTTCCGGGCAGTTATTGGGGTGAGGCTCTTCTCACAGCTGCTTATGTTATTAATTTGTCTCCTAGTGCTCCTTTGCAGGGTGATGTGCCTGACAAAGTATGGTACGGCAAAGAGCCGTCATACAATCACCTGTGAGTGTTTGGCTGTAAGGCCTTCGTGCATATACCGAAGGACGAGAGGACCAAACTTGAGCCGAAGACGAGGCGATGCGTCTTTGTCGACTACGGTCGGGATGAGTTTGGCTATAGACTCTACGACCCAGGGGAAGGAAAGCTCTACAGAAGCAGGGACGTGGTGTTCGTCGACGATCAGACCATGACCAATACTCAGGATTCCGAGACGCCTTCTGAGGCTGAGGAATTGCCTGAGTTAGAGTCATTTCACTTCGAGCAGTTTCCAGAGGACATCGCAGAGGATCCAGTTATGGAGGAGCCAGTACATGGAGTAGCTCCCAACCTTGATCATCAGCCTGCTGATGGTGGTCAGGGTGTCCCTCAGGAGGATGAGCATGCCGGAGAGGTAGTTCCTGAAGGGGAGGAGGCTGTTGGTATACAGCCAGCACCAGTGGCTCCACTGAGAAGGAGCGACAGAGATCGTCGACCATCTACGAGATACTCATCGGATGAGTATGTGCTACTGACTGACGGCGGAGAGCCCGAAAGTTTTGCAGAGGCTATGGAAGACGAACACAGGCAGGAGTGGATGGAGGCTATGCAGGAGGAGATGAGTTCCTTGCACACTAATTCCACTTATGAGCTGGTGCGGTTGCCAAAGGGCAAGAAGGCTTTGAAGAATCGATGGGTGTTCAGAGTAAAGCAGACGGATGATGCTACTCGCCCTCGATACAAAGCGAGGCTGGTAGTTAAAGGCTACGGTCAGCGGAAAGGCGTGGATTATGATGAGATCTTTTCGTCTGTCGTCAAGCATTCGTCTATTAGGGTGGTGCTAGCATTAGCAGCCAGTCTCGACTTGGAGGTCGAGCAGATGGACGTGAAGACGGCATTCCTCTACGGTGATCTTGAGGAGGAGTTGTACATGGAGCAGCCAGAGAGATTCTGTGAGAAGGGCAAGTCACATTTGGTCTGCCGGTTGAGGAAGAGCTTGTATGGTCTGAAGCAGGCTCCGAAGCAGTGGTACAGGAAGTTCGAGTCATTTATGGGGGAGCATGGTTATGCACGGACGACGTCGGATCACTGTGTATTTGTGAGATATTTTGCCGATGATGATTTCATCATTTTATTGCTCTACGTTGATGATATGCTATTAGTGGGTCGGAATGCCACTAGGATAGCGGAGCTGAAGCGCCAACTGGGTGCGGCCTTCTCTATGAAGGATTTGGGCGCAGCGAAGACTATTCTTGGGATGGAGATCAGCCGAGAGAGAGAGAGTCCAAGCTGCTACACTTGTCCCAAACGAAGTATATTCACCGGGTACTTCAGCGTTTCGGGATGGACGGGTCGAAGAAAGTGAGTTCCCCTCTTGCGGCTCACTTTAATCTCACTGAGGGGCAGTGTCCATCTACCGAGGACGAAAAGGAAGATATAGAGCGGGTTCCATATGCCTCAGCTGTGGAAAGCCTTATGTATGCCATGGTGTGTACGAGACCAGATATTGCTCATGCAGTTGGTACGGTTAGCAGGTATCTTTCAAATCCTGGAAGGGTACATTGGAGTGCGGTCAAGTGGATTCTACGATATCTTCAGGGCACTGCTGTCACGCCCCGAGTCGACAAACCGTTCGTCCCCGGTGTTACTTTGCCGATTCGATCGTCCTCGCTAAGGCGTGATGCCGTACGAGCCTGAAGTTGCGCTCGTGCAAGGCAAGATGACAAGTTCTCAAATGGTTATCTTTTGATTTTGATATAAATACGCCAAGTCGAAACTTCACAAATCACATCAGAATATAAGACGCAGTATAGGAAGATAGAAATACTTTTCATTCATAGCTTGCAACGAAGTGCAAGTCGTAATTTACATTGGATGTCGTTGCGGCTACATTGATTGAAAACATAAGGAAATACAATCGACAAGTTGCCTGAACTAACGCTTGCCGTCCCATACATTCGCCCCTTTATACATAAGCCGTCGACTTGAATTGGCTTCAAAATACTTCAGCATAGGAAGAGCTTCAAAACGCCTCTCCGTACTTCAGCTCCAGTTTAGTTGAGCGCGCCCGTCGCACCTGGGGAAATTAGGGGAATGGGATTAGCACACTTGCTAAGTGGACGAGACGAACCCACTCGTCTAAACCGACTCTGATTGTTAGGATAGGCATGCTTTAGAGTTGTCTTTCTATTAGAACTAAATGAATTCAGTTCATATTCGATAGCCAACTTTGCGTAATAAAACATACAGTGAACCATAGCAGTATATCATATTTCTTACCACGGCCGTGCTCGTCCCTGCATAAAAACAGAGATAATATTCACACCTGCATAAGACAATAGGTGAGCATGCTACTATCTTATATGCGGTCATTGATGTTACACATCACGTGGGACTATCTCAACGGCATTTCGGCCCGCTCAGTCTAGGTTGCAAGCCTGACTGACGGTCCCGCAATGCATCAGTGCCGAAGCACGATTATTCATTCCCCCTAGGTCGAGTCGATTCCGATGCCCCGGATATCGATTCGAGGAAAATATCAACTTGTGCACAAGCTGTCCATGACCATGCCAATGCGTGAACAGTTTATATATGCAACCAGTTTTGTATAGCGCGGACAGTATTGAACGACATTATCATTTCCCCCAACTCATGCAACGTTTTATTTTCCCCAAGCCGTACTCCGATTTAGCGTCTCATAGGCACCAAATTGTCCGAGGCATCATAACCCACGATCGACGTTTCATAATATTTTGTAGCACTTGAAATAGTCTATCTTTTTACTAGAACCTTAAACTTTCTGGTTTATGTGATAGACTTGTATTTTCAGAGTGAATTACTCTAAATTTATACATTTTTCCGAGTTCTTGGACTTAGTGGATTGGCATGCAATTAACTTGGTATCGTTCGATTTGAATGAATTCGAAGCAAGGAATAAGTTTGCGGGACAGAGTAGAAAAGAAGGGGCCGAATCACCCACCGATCACTTTGCTTTGTGCAGGTCGTCGAAGCGCTACGCAACGTCAATCCTTAGTTACGCGAGCTCCTGCAATGCATCAACACTTTGTTAGATTTCCTTCTTTTCCCCTTGCATCAAAATTTGTAATTGCATCCATGAAAACGACGCGAAAGCACTTCAATCAAGCCCAGCGGCAAAGCTCCAAGAAAACCATACAGCGGTCCGGTCCCGTCGAAGGGACTCTTATAGAGAGCTCACTCGTCGAGACGCAGCCCGCTGCATCTAGGACTTATTCCAACAGAAGTCGTTCCATTAGTTGGATCGATTCTCATAACTTCCGTCCAAATCGATTTGAATCGATGCCGCAAGGCGTTAACGTTTACCAAGCTTAGCGATCGAGTCAGATGGCCATCTAAGTTCCCGGCCGATCTGACTCGGCGCTAGCATATTATGAAGTTCCGTCGCCTATCGAAAGCGGGGCGCTACATAATATACCACTAAGAAAAAGTTTCGTCCCGAAACTTAAGAACAAGGGTCTGACCTTAATTTAGACAAACAACGCGGGGTACTTCTCTTTCATCTCCGCCTCCATCTCCCACGTCGACTCCTCGACTGAATGGTTCCGCCAAAGCACGCGGACCAAGGACATCGACCGATTTCGCAGCACCTTTTCCTTCCGGTCCAAAATTTGAATAGGCTCCTCCGAGTAAGACAAGTCAGTACGTAGCTCCAACTGATCGAAGCTAACCACATGACTTGGATCGTGCACGTATTTTCATAGTTGTGAAACGTAGAAAACATCGTGCACATCAGCTAAGGCAGGAGGTAGTGCGATCCGATAAGCAACCGTCGCAACTCGCTCAATGATCTCGAAGGGGCCTACAAATCTTGGGCTCAACTTGCCTTTAACGCCGAACCGCATCACACCGCGCATGGGCGTTACTTTCAGAAACACATGATCCCCGACCAAGAACTCTAGCGGACGTCGACGAAGATCTGCGTAGCTCTTTTGTCGACTTTGCGCGATGCGGAGTCTATCTCGAATCAAGCGGACCTTTTCGACGGCCTGCTCCACCAGTTCCAGTCCAAGCACTTGTCGCTCTTCGACTTCATCCCAGCATATCGGTGAACGGCACTTCCTCCCGTAGAGCGCTTCGTATGGAGCCATCTGAATACTCGACTGATAACTATTGTTATACGCAAACTCCGCAAGCGGCAAATGCGTATCCCAACTAGTCTTTAGGTCGATCGCACACAGACGCAACATATCTTCTAAGATCTGATTTACCCTCTCTGTCTGACCGTCTGTTTGGGGATGGTACGCCGAACTAAAGTTCAGTTTGGTCCCCATCGCCGCTTGGAGGCTCGTCCAGAAACGCGATAGGAATCGCCCGTCTCTGTCCGAAATTATAGAGGTCGGTACCCCGTGCAGTCGAACAATCTCATCGACGTAGATTTGTGCTAACCGATCGACGCTCCATCCTACTTTAATTGCGATGAAGTGAGCCGACTTGGTCAATCTATCAACAATGACCCAAATCGCGTCATTCCCCTGCGGCGTCTTCGGAAATCCCACAATAAAATCCATCGAGATATTGTCCCACTTCCACTCAGGAATGGGGATACTCTGCAGCTCGCCGTCTGGCCGTTGGTGTTCCGCCTTCACCTGCTGACACGCCATGCATTGCGATACGAACGTAGCCACGTCTTTCTTCATGCAGTGCCACCAAAAGTTTGTGCGCAAGTCCTTGTACATCTTGGTGCTTCCAGGATGTAACGAGTACTTCGCATAGTGCGCCTCCGTCAGAATTTTTTTTCTGAGTTCGGCAGTTTTAGGAATACAGAGCCTTCCCTTTAGTCGCATCATCCCGTCTCCGTCTTCCGCAAAGTCAGTCGCCCTTCCCGTTGAAATCAGCTCGCATATTTTCTTCAGGAATGAGTCGTCCCCCTGTGCGGTCTTTATCTTGCTAAGCAGGCTCGATCCTAACTTCAGTTGAGCTAGGTGCAGGTGTCGATACTCAATTCCGAGTTCGATACCCATCGCTTCAAGGTCTCGCTTTATCTCCTTGTTTATGGCCAGTGTTTCCATAAACATTCTGCTGAGTGCGTCGGCCACCACGTTTCCCTTGCCCGGTGTATACTCGATCGTTAGCTCGTAATCTTTTATGAGTTCGAGCCAACGTCGCTGTCGTAGGTTGAGTTCCCGTTGTGTAAATAAGTACTTCAGGCTTTTGTGATCTGTGTAGATTCTGCATGCTACACCATAGAGGTAGTGCTGCCATAACTTCAATGCAAAGACGATCGCCGCCAATTCTAGGTCGTGTGTTGGGTAGTTTTTCTCGTGCTGCTTCAACTGCCGTGAAGCGTAGGAGATGACTTTGTCTCTCTGCATGAGTACGCACCCGAGGCCAGTTCCCGACGCATCGCTGAATATCTGAAAGCATTCTGGACCGTCTGGAAGTACAAGGATTGGAGCTGAGACGAGCCGTTGCTTCAACTCTTGGAAGCTGGATTCACAGTCGTCGCTCCATTCAAATACTACTCCCTTCTGGGTGAGGCGAGTCAGAGGCGACGCTAGTTTTGAAAAGCTTCGCACGAATCGACGGTAGTAGCCCGCTAAGCCAAGGAAACTCCGAATGTCGCTAGCCGAGGTAGGTCGTTTCCAATCCACCACCGCATCAATCTTCTTTGGGTCCACCGCGACACCTTCGGCAGATATTACGTGCCCGAGGAATGTCACGCTACTCATCCAGAACTCGCACTTACTCTGCTTGGCTTACAATTTGTTTTCACGCAGAATCTGCAGCACCGTCTTCAAATGTTCCGCGTGCTCTTCCCGATTCTTTGAGTAGACAAGGATATCGTCGATGAATACGACTACAAATTTATCTATTTGAGGTCGGAAGACTCGGTTCATCAGATCCATGAACGCGGCAGGGGCATTAGTCAAACCGAACGGCATGACAAGAAATTCGTAATGACTATATCGAGTGCGGAAGGCAGACTTCGATATGTCGTCGGACTTGATCTTCAACTGATGATAGCCTGAACGAAGATCGATTTTTGAAAATATTGCCGCGCCTTGCAGTTGGTCAAACAAGTCGTCGATTCACGGCAAAGGATATTTGTTTCGCACGGTCGCCTTGTTGAGTTCCCGATAGTCGATGCATAGCCGCAACGACCCATCTTTCTTCTTCACGAACAGTACGGGAGCTCCCCACGGAGAGACGCTAGGGCGAATAAATTTGCGGTCTAGCAACTCTTGTAATTGCACTTTCAGTTCCTGCAGTTCTGCTGGAGCCATTCGGTAAGGCGCCTTGGATATCGGCCGTGTATCCGGAAAGGTGTCGATGCTGAATTCAATTTCTCGATCCGACGGCATCCCGGGCATCTCGTCAGGAAAAACGTCAGGAAAATCTGCCACAACATCAGTCTGCGTGTTTGTATTATCCTTCCCCGTGTCTCGAACTGATGCCAAGTATCCCGTACAGACGGAACGCAGCATACGCCTTGCCGAGATTGCCGACACCATCATTGCTGCCTTCGAGACCGTACCGCACGAATATGAGAACTCTGTCTCGCCAGGAAGACGAAACACTACTCTCTTCTCCGCGCACTCGATCGTTGCACGACAAGCGCCCAACCAATCCATGCCCAGGATTATATCGTAATCTTTGATGTCTAGTACGACGGCATCCAAGGATAAATATCTTCCTCCGATGTAAATGTGGCCATCCCTACAAATAAAGTTCGCAGGCATATCGACTCCCGACGGAGTGCTAACGCTAATATTTATATCTAGTGATTGCATGGTTATTTTATTTTCTTTCGCAAAATCAGCAGATATAAAGCTATGCGTCGTACCCGAATCGAATAATACTCGAGCAGGTATATCTTTGTAGAGTAATATACCTGTTACAACCGTATCGGACGCAAGCGCCTCGTCCCGAGTTAAGGCATAAACTCGGCCTTGAGCTCCGTGGCGTTGGTTCTGATGGTTGACGGGCACCGCATTCGCGCCTTGCAGTATCGACACTTTATGCGGATTCGGGACGTTCCTCGGTGGGTTGTGTTTATTCGGACCTTTGTGCGGGCAATATGTAACTATATGGCCTACCTCGCCACACTTGTAGCAAGATCTCGTGACGCAGTCGACGGTTCGGTGCCCACGCTTACCGCACCTGGTGCAGTGTTGACTGCCATGGCCTCGATCATCGAATCTGTTCGGACGCTTTGTTATTCCCGATCCCCCGGCGCCGGCGTCGTTAGGACGCTTGTTGAAGTGGTTACGGATGCCTCTACTCGACATACGGCCAAAGATGCGCTCGCTATCAAGAGCGGCATTATAGGATTCACGGTATGTTCGGCACATTTGATTCATGACGTCCCTTCGCAGTTCGTCATTTAGGCCTTGTTGGAAGCGTTCACACCAGGCTTCCTTGTTGGGCAGGAAGGCGCCGGCAAACTTCGCCAGCTTTGAGAAGCTCGAATCATAATCGTCGACAGACATATTTTCCTGTCGCAGCGTCATGAACTCGTCTTCTTTTTGTTGACGGACAGCGCGAGGAACGTACTGTTCAAGAAAGGCTTGTTTGAATATTTTCCAGGAAATCGTGGCGTCCGTATCGGCTTCATAGATTTCCTGCTTTTTAGCGGCCCACCAGTCATACGCCCTTAGTTGCAGCTGTAACGCCGCACAAGTTACCCGCTGGGACCCTTCGATGCTAAGCAGATTAAACAGGTCCTCCATCTCCGCGAGCCATCCCACGATCACATCAGGCTCCGCTCGGCCGTTGAACTTCGGTGGATTCATCTTGCGGAACTCCTTTGCCTTGAACAAGGAAGAAGAATCTATCATTTGCGGTTGAGTCTCTTCTTCCTCGTTTTCTTCTTGGTTGCCTTGCTTTTTCTCGGTCTCTTCGTCCGTCGTCTTGGTATTGCCTGCCATTCTGCTCACTATCTGAGTCAGAGCATTCATCTGTTTTTGTTGCGCCTCGAATTGGGCTTTGAATTGTGTCTGCAGCTGCTGCTGCTGCAGTTCCATCAACTGTAGCATCTTCTGCATAGTCGTCTCGCTAGGCTCAGTACTTTTTGTGCTCGACGTACTATCTACAGTTTGGGTTGGGGCGGGATTGTTCCTTTTCTTAGTCATTCCTACAAAACAGAGTAAACCCGTTAGTATTTTTCAAAAATATCTACGGGCTTACCTGTATGGAACTTTTATTTCACGTAACATGCCGACAAGCATTCAATCGAGCCATCGCAACGGACATTCCAATAATGAAACATCTTTCGAAAATCCGAGGAAACATAACTGAGCTCTGATACCAATTTGTCACGCCCCGAGTCGACAAACCGTTCGTCCCCGGTGTTACTTTGCCGATTCGATCGTCCTCGCTAAGGCGTGATGCCGCACGAGCCTGGAGTTGCGCTCGTGCAAGGCAAGATGACAAGTTCTCAAATGGTTATCTTTTGATTTTGATATAAATAAGCCAAGTCGAAACTTCACAAACCACATCAGAATATAAGATGCAGTATAGGAAGATAGAAATGCTTTTCATTCATAGCTTGCAACGAAGTGCAAGTCATAATTTACATTGGATGCCGTTGCGGCTACATTGATTGAAAACATAAGAAAATACAATCGACAAGTTGCCTGAACTAACGCTTGCCGTCCCATACATTCGCCCCTTTATACATAAGCTGTCGACTTGAATTGGCTTCAAAATACTTCAGCATAGGAAGAGCTTCAAAATGCCTCTCCGTACTTCAGCTCCAGTTTAGTTGAGCGCGCCCGTCGCACCTGGGGAAATTGGAGGAATGGGATTAGCACACTTGCTAAGTGGACGAGACGAACCCACTCGTCTAAACCGACTCTGATTGTTAGGGTAGGCATGCTTTAGAGTTGTCTTTCTATTAGAACTAAATGAATTCAGTTCATATTCGATAGCCATCTTTGCGTAATAAAGCATACAGTGAACCATAACAGTATATCATATTTCTTACCACGGCCGTGCTCGTCACTGCATAAAAACCGAGATAATATTCACACCTGCATAAGACAATAAGTGAGCATGCTACTATCTTATATGCGGTCATTGATGTTACACATCACGTGGGACTATCTCAACGGCATTTCGGCCCGCTCAGTCTAGGTTGCAAGCCTGACTGACGGTCCCGCAATGCATCAGTGCCGAAGCACGATTATTCATTCCCCCTAGGTCGAGTCGATTCCGATGCCCCGGATATCGATTCGAGGAAAATATCAACTTGTGCACAAGCTGTCCATGACCATGCCAATGCGTGAACAGTTTATATATGCAACCAATTTTGTATAGCGCGGACAGTATTGAACGACATTATCATTTCCCCAACTCATGCAACGTTTCATTTTCCCCAAGCCGTACTCCGATTTAGCGTCCCGTAGGCACCAAATTGTCCGAGGCATCATAACCCACGATCGACGTTTCATAATATTTTGCAGCACTTGAAATAGTCTATCTTTTTACTAGAACCTTAAACTTTCTGGTTTATGTGATAGACTTGTATTTTCAGAGTGAATTACTCTAAATTTATACATTTTCTCGAGTTCTTGGACTTAGTGGATTGGCATGCAATTAACTTGGCATCGTTCGATTTGAATGAATTCGAAGCAAGGAATAAGTTTACGGGACAGAGTAGAAAAGAAGGGGCCGAATCACCCACCGATCACTTTGCTTTGTGCAGGTCGTCGAAGCGCTACGCAACGTCAATCCTTAGTTACGCGAGCTCCTGCAATGCATCAACACTTTGTTAGATTTCCTTCTTTTCCCCTTGTATCGAAATTTGTAATTGCATCCATGAAAACGACGCGAAAGTACTTCAATCAAGCCCAGCGGCAAAGCTCCAAGAAAACCATACAGCGGTCCGGTCCCGTCGAAGGGACTCTTATAGAGAGCTCACTCGTCGAGACGCAGCCCGCTGCATCTAGGACTTATTCCAACAGAAGTCGTTCTATTAGTTGGATCGATTCTCGTAACTTCCGTCCAAATCGATTTGAATCGATACCGCAAGGCGTTAACGTTTACCAAGCTTAGCGATCGAGTCAGATGGCCATCTAACTTCCCGGCCGATCTGACTCGGCGCTAGCATATTATGAAGTTCCGTCGCCTATCGAAAGCGGGACGCTACAACTGCTGGTTGGAGACTTTCCTTTGGTGGTGACGAGCCGAAGCTGGTTGGGTATACCGACGCTGATATGGCTGGAGATGTAGACACGAGACGATCGACTTCGGGCTACGTGATGATGTTTGCGGGAGGAGCGGTATCGTGGCAGTCGCGGTTTCAGAAGTGTGTTGCCTTGTCAACAACAGAGGCAGAGTACATTGCAGCGACGGAGGCTTGCAAGGAGCTGCTGTGGATGAAGAAGCTGCTGCAGAAAATGGGACTAAAGCAAGAGCAGTATACTTTTCTTTGCGACAGTCAGAGTGCTATTCACCTTGTGAAGAATCAGACGTTTCATAGCCGGTCCAAACACATCGAGACTCGGTATCATTGGATACGGGATGTGGTTGAGAAGAAGGACGCGGAGCTTGAGAAGGTTCATACAGATGACAACGGGGCTGATATGTTCACGAAGATTCTACCAAGGGGGAAGTTTGAGTACTGCAGGCAGATCGTCGGGATGACGACATCCTCCCCATAGTTGTGAAGGGAAAGATTTGTTGGAGTGGGTGGAGTTCCCAACCTATGTGGAGAAGATCCCGGAGTGCGACGAGCGCCGTCCGATGTCGAAGAAGCTCGGGAAGTAGGCGACGCGGAGTTGCTGCTGCTGCTGCCAACCCAGAGGAAGGTTCTGGAACTGGGCCACTGAGTTCGGGCCGAACTCGGTCCCAGGCCGAGTTCTGGCCGAACTCGGTCTGGCCATTCCAGAATGTTGCCAGTAGGTTCTGGTTGCCCGACACAGAGTTCTGGCCGAACTCTGTGTCGTCGGGGCTGAGCAGAAATTTGGGGTGATTTTTCACCATTGGATCTAATCAAACGGTCCAGATTTGTTGCGGGATTAGGGAGTTAAGTTGGAATTTCCAAGCCCTAATCTATTGTAACACAATTGTAGAACACAACGAAGAAGAGAGAGAGAAGGAGGCAAGAGTGCCATTACAACTTCGGGAGAGAAGACGGAGGATTGAAGGTCGTTTTCGAAGGAGATCGTGTTTCGGGTAATCTCTACTCGTCGTTCTCGCTCTTCGTAGCCTTGTAATCATTTTTCTTACTTCTGAGTGTTGTGGGGATCCGATTTGGATCGGGAGGAGTTTGTAGAGGGTGTAATTCTTCTATTCCATTAGTGGAGGCTTCTCAGGGTTGGACTCCGATCGTCCCGTGGTTTTTTTCCGCAAGGATTTTCCCCGTCAAAAATTCTCTGTGTCTGCGTGGATTGTTTTGTGTGGTTGTTTTTGGGTTCGTACGTTGTATTGCTCGGTCCTCTCGCAAGTACTCTCCGGTTTGGGAAAAGGTTTCCGCGTTTCTTTCCCAACAGGCTCTTCGCATGGGTCCGCCCATGATGCTCAAGGTCCTTCTCTCCGAAAATGCTAAGTTTACTACAAAAAATTTACAACTTTCTTACAACTCACACCCACCCTCCTGCTAATATGGTCCCATCCGGTCTCCCCTCTCTCCCAATCAAAGGATGCCACGTAGGCGGTTGTAAAGCTTACAACCAAATTTGGTTGTAAGCATAGCATTACTCATATATCTCATGTAGCCACCAGCATCAAAGAATGTATAAGGCAGTATTTTTAAAAACTGGATCGAACCAACCGGTTGAACCGGGTCAATTCGTGCACAGTAATTGTTTTCGGACTGGTTTAATATTGACCACAATTTTTCCAAAAATTCGGTCAACCTGATCGATCCGGACGGTCAGACAATCGAACCGTCTTGACCCAGTTAGATTTTGAATCGATTTGGCCTTGGTTTTACTTTTATTTTGGACTTTATACAAGTCCAACCTTGAGTTCACGTGGGTCCAAGACGAATTTTTAAAATGAGACACCCATACATAATGTAAAAAATAAATTAGGAAACAAAAAAAAAATTTTGCCACCTTTAAGAATTGAATAATGACCTTTAGTGTAACATAATAACCACTACACCACAGCTAATTTATGTTAAGATTGATCCATGGTACATAGTAGTTCTATTTTAGATATAATTATGTTGGTGTCCCTTTAATCTTGGGGTCCTGTGCGATCGTCCAACCTGCCATGGGTCTTGATCGTTCCTGACTTTACATACAATTAAAGTTAATATGTTTGCTTCTTGACTAATTTTACTAGGATAAGTATTCATAACTTCTAAGTAGTAAATATGTAGTTGTGTACTATATAATATATTCAATGTAACTAGTTTAAATCTATATAACTTGTTCAATTGGGATTAACCCACTGATTTGACCAATTTGACTCAACACAATGTCCTGGCCAAGTCGATTTATGGTCCGAACGACCATGGACTAAATCAAACAAACAAACTCGTGTTCAAGTTATATGTCATTTTACACATTAAGTATGATGGTGATTTTGTGGATACTTGTAGAAATTGAGATTATTCTTTTCACTTGTTGAGAGGGAGAGAGAAAAACAAATTTGACTGACCTTTCAAGAGTTTCAGCCAATGGAAACACTTCTCCCTTTTAGTTTTGTGTCCACATGGATTAAAAAGTCATGAAATCTCGTGGATAATATCAATAGATTTTTTTTTTTTTCCTCAATGTCCGACAAGTGGGGAACTATGTACATGATGTCTTGCACGCTATTTGCACTCACTGTATCCAATTTTTATACGCACATCGACCTCTCACCGTTTGATTTCAAAACCGTCTGTCTAGTCAAGAAAATTATATCTTTTCTTGCTGACCACAAGAGTCATTTGAGTTCGATTGGGTATCAATAGTTGCTTAACTGGTCTCCGTAACATTAGATTCGACATAAATAAAAATTCGAGTTGAGATGTGTTGGAATGGACTGAAATGTAGGCTGACTTATATGAAGAAAAAATGGTTAGGCTAGAGTCCACCTCAACCTCAAACATTTGTCAATGACTAGATTTATGAAGAACTGAATCGGTCTCTTCTTAAATTTAATCGAACATGAATTAATAGTGAAGAAATTGTGCATGCAATTGCAAATTTAAAAATACTCCATTATCTTGATTTTTTTTTTTTTTTAAGAGTAGTCGCCTCTCTCTGTATTTGAATTATTTGAAATTTAGCTTGAACTAAGCATGACATACCCTCAAAGAAATAGTAAAAATGGGTTAAGTGCTGAAACAAGTTAAAAGATCGTCCACAATTATTCCATTAGTTAAAGACAGCTATTTATAATTTACTGTCCAAAATATGTTTTTACTGTCTATTCTATTATTAGTTCCAAACATAAGAAAAAGGAGGTGACCTACAAAAAAAAAAAAAAAAAATTAAGACTTTGGACAAATCTTACTAATCTATATACCGATCGAATATTGATTAATAGGTTTCTCAATCAAGCCATGGTCATAGTTACTTCCTTCTGGTATTGAATGTTCCAAAAAAAAAAAAAAAAATCCAAGCTTTTGATTATTATACACAGAAAAATCAGACGTGCTATATAACTCGTGCAATATTCGTGCGAGCTGACGGATGGCCGCACGTGCCGACAGAGGGGACGGAAAGGCCGGAGTGCAGAACAGAAGAGAGGCAACAACGGAACAGGAGGGAGGGAGGTGGTGGCCCCCTAGGTTGGCTCGCGCGAGTATGCGATTACTTGCTCGCACGAGTCGTAGCCTTTTTGCAGAAAAATATAAGAGGAAAAAGTTTTATTTTCCCACTACAAAATTTGGGGCAGAATGACAAGACATCGGACCTTAGTCCACGGTGGACATGTCAACGAGCCAGACATTAAGCACAAGTTCACATTTCAACCACCAAGCAAACCCGATGTCAATTTTGTTTGGATTTTGTTTTATTTTCATTTATTTATTTTTTTACCAAAAGCAGGGCCAAGACGTGTCTCAATTGATGAAAAGAAAGTCATACAAAATAAAAGTACATCAGAGAAGAGAAGAGTAAACAAGTTTGAAAACAATAAACAAATCGACAAAATATCTCTGAGCCTGAACTAGCATTTTGTTATAACAAAAATTGAGTTTCTAATTTTTAAAACTGGGTAATGAATAATCGTTCGATTACATGCAGCTCATGTCTTAATTTTTTTCTCCAATAAACAAAAGAAAAATAATGATAATTACACTTTCAAATGTTAGTAAAATTAAGATATGACATCCATAGTGTAAGTTCTTATTATCAATTAGATCCTGAAATTTATATTAGCTTAGAGTTTAAGTCCTGATATATCCAATTGAAAATTTTAAACACTGATTTTTTTATTTTGGTTTTTTTTTTTCATTATACCCTCCTTTGTAACATGTGTTGATTGTTGTCCTTGTACTCATGTCGAGGGTATACTGGAAAAAAAAATTTCAGGATCTAAACTTTCCGATTGCACATATCACAACTTAAACTCTGAACTAATATAAAGCCAAAGGTCTAAACACTAATTACCCTTATTATTTTGAGTTTTTATAGTTCCTAACCCCATAGGGAGCTCTCCTGGTGAACGGAGTTCACTAGGGGTGAGCGTTCGATTTATTCGGTTTCAACTAAAACGAATTTAGTCAAAACCGAATAAACCGATATTCTAAAAATTCAAAACCAAATTCGAACCGAAATGAGCCAAAATCGCAATTGAACCGAACCGAATAACGATACGATTTATTCGATTGAACTATTTTTATTACATAATGGGTAAGGTCAAAGTTGAAATGGTGGTTAAATGGTACTAAAAAATTATAATTTTTATACACATTTGTTGTATTTGCGTTCAAAGTTAGACTAGTTATATTATCAAAATTTGGTTTCAAAACACATAAATAATTTTCTTACTTTCAAAATATACACATTTTAATTACAACATATGCATAGAATTGAGAATATTTACATAATTGTACAACTCTTATTCGATTTTTGGTTTTGGACTGAAACTGAAACCCAAATCAGAAATCGAAATCGAATAATTTTTTTTAGTATTTTTAAAATCGAAACAGTTTTTTTAAAACCAAATCGAATTTATTATTCGACTCGTTTGGTTCAATTTTCGATCCAAAATCGAATAATTCTCGTACCTAGATTTGGCCACTACCAACTGTCCCTTCAATTTTCTACATGGTGATCGGTCCTAACACAACAACTTGTGAAACATGATCTGACAACCTAAAAGCGAAAATGATAATAAGTCAACCACATAAATGATAATAAGTCAACTATCACGAGGAAGCAAAGAAGAAGTAGAAAGGAACGTGTGAAAAAAGTACAGAAGAAAAGTAAAGTAAACTAAAGCGGCTTCAGACATGTTTAAATAAACATTTGGTACTAACCCGTAAGAAAAGCTAAGCTCTTGGATATCTATTTCTTGCTAGTTACTATTTGAGATGAAGACATATAAATCCGTGTATGTCGTGCATAATATATATATATATATATATATATATATATAGAGAGAGAGAGAGAGAGAGAGAGAGAGAGAATAAGGGAGGTGAGGTGCCACCCTACCGTAGGGTGGCACCATGTCACCCTCCCATGTTATCATCATGCACATGGGTGCATGATGATAGAATGGAGAGGTGACATGTAGCCACCCTCCAAAGGGTGGCACCTCACCTCCCTCATCCTATATATATATATATATATATATATATATATATATATATAATGCTAGGGATCCCTTCTTGTATATCACTTTACAAGAGGGAGCATGAAGTTGAATTGAAAAATCTATATATCAAGTGTCACAAGTCCATCTTTTATGAATTATGAGATAAATTGATAGATTCTCATTGTGGGTACAAGAAGATTAGCGGGAAAAAAAAAAATCAAATGTATTTTTCTTTAATTTTCTGTCATTCAAATTTAAAATTTATCCATGCACTAAATATGACGTTAATTTGTGCATCCATGGAGGGAGGAGAGCATGATGACATTTTAGAAGTACCAATAATGTTAATGATGGAACATATTTAAAATTTGAATGATAGATAATTAGAAGATAGTGTATAATGATATTTTAGCAGTGCTAATAACGGTTTCTTTTTTAATATACAAATAACTGAGAGAATTATAAATGCAGTTGGCTTTGCGAGTTTCTTAAGGGATCAAATATATGAGAGAGAACAAATCTCATCTTATTTATTCTTGTATTTATCTTATGTAATATCCATCTTTTAATTTCTATTTTTCCATTTTTAAAAACATTATTTTTTCCTCTGGGCACTTGCATACACAGGCCATGGAACCCAAAACCTGCCTCTGTTCTTGTCTGGAGTCACAGTAGACACCTAATTATGTTTTTAAAACTGGTTCAATCAAACCAGTGAACTTAAACTTTACCGTCCGATCAATCTAAATTGAAAGGCTATGTAAAATACTTCTTTTTTAGGGGGTTTCTGAGCATATACAACCTGTGCAATTACATAGGCCCCAAAAATTAAAATATCCAAAAAAAAATTTAACCTCCGTACATATTACTAATATGAAATATACATTTTTAAATTTAGACCTCCATAGTTTTCAGAAACTAACTATATTAACATGACCTTAGAATGTCAGAAAAGACTCTTTTTAGTGTTTAAAAAAGAATACCGTTATTTGCAATCCTAAATTGTCATCATACACTCCTCTTTATTTTTCAAATCCCAACTCTACCCTTGCATTAACATTATTGACACTCCAAAAATGTCATCTTACACTCCTCCCTCTATGCATGCACATTAATATCAAATTTAATGCAAGAGCAGACTTGAAATTTGAATGATATAAAATTAAAGAGGAATGCAGCATTACATTTTAGGAGTGTTAATAACAACACCCTTAAAAAACTACCATCTTTTAATATTTATACGAGACCTTTAGAAGATTATTTATAAAGGCACATCAAAAGTTGATCAGGACTAGCCCAAGTATAACTTTAATTTATTTACAAGTTTGTCATTGGAAAAATTACGCAGGACTAGTCCAACTATAGGTATATAAGTCAATTTTTTTCTTTTTTTGTCTATCTTCTTCTTCTTCCCTTCTCTTTCCCAAAATCTTGAAACATTATCTCTTTCCAAAACCCTAAACATTTTCTTTCTTCCCAAAACCTCTCAAATCCATACTTCTTCTCCACCATCTTCATCTTCCCCATCTCCATCAAAACCCTAGATTCTTTTCCATTTCCAATTTCAAAGATGACATCCAAAGGTTTCTCACAAACAAGATACAAACCTAATACTTTCTTTCTCACAAATATTACATGAAAATAAACCCTAATAAACACTAATACTTCATTCGAAACAATGCATAGAAATAAACCCTAATACTTTACAATTTCTGGCAATTGCAATCGACTAAGTCGACTTTAGGACTGCCACAATTTCTGACAGTCCTAAATACTTCTAGGACTGCTAGAAATTTGGGCAGTCCTAAAATGGTCCATAAATCCATTTTAAAATAAATAAAATATCTACTCGGTTTAAAAAATAAATAAATTATCTACTCGGTTTAAGAAAATTCAAAATTTTAAACCTACCTTATAGATAAGTCTCTTAATTTTGCTCATTTTCAATTCAAAGTTTTAAATCTATTTAAACTTTATTTTTAAAAACTCAAAATTTTAAATTTATTTCAGGACTGTCACAATTTCTGACAGTCCTTAATACTGATAGGACTGCCAGAAATTATGGCAGTCCTGAAATACACTTGCTGTACATCAAGACTGCCACAATTTTTGACAGTCCTTAATATATCTAGGACTGCCAGAAATTGTGACAGTCCTGAAATGCACTTGCTGTACATCAGGACTGCCACAATTTCTTACCGTCCTATCAGTATTTAGGACTGGCAAAAACTATGGCAGTCCTAAAGTCGACTTAGCCGAATCTTGTTAGGGTTTACTTCGATCATGAAATTTGTTATAAATAATTAAAATAAAACCCTATTCCATCGTGATAATGTATACTTTGGATTTGGGAATAAACATTACAAGAAGAATATGAGAAAGAAACTAGGATTTTGGAAGATAGTCTTTGGGTGTCATCGAAATTGGAAATGAGAGATTGGGAAAGGGGTTAAGATGAAGAAGAAGAAGATGTAGCTTGGAGAGAGAGAGGAAATGGTGAAGAGAGGAGGAGGAAGGGGGGGTGTTGGGTTGGAACAGCCCAATGAGTAATAAAATAGGATGTCCTGAATAATTTTTCCTCAAACCTGAGCTATCCCCAATCCTAATGTGCCATGATCAACTTTTGATGTGCCCTTATAAATAGCCCATTAGAATGTCAACTTCTTTTAACTAATGATGCTGGTTTACATGAATAAAATGACAGTGTTCAAAGAAACAAAATTAGCAGCAGTTGGGAGGCCCGTTAGGACGAGTAAGAAAGCAACAAGGGTGCTGAAGATTTGATGAATTATTGCTCTTAATATTTTGTTCCTACTCATACAACACATTCATACTCGACCCGCTCAATATTTTAACTTGCATGCATGTCTGAAATAGTACGATACCACGGCAGCAATCTGTGTTGCAACAAGGCTAAAATATGGAACATAAGTTCAAATCTTCACTAAGCAAAAAACTCCGATTTTAGAACTTTATTACAGAAATATATGCAACTTTCGCTGCTTGTCCATTCGGCTTAGAGCTTTCCATTTTAGACTATGCTTGAAAAATATGGCTTTCCCACTAAGACTCCTCTGCGGGATTCTTTATTACCAGCTTGATATTGAAAGAGGCGTCTTCAGGGAAGTTCTTGATTCGCCCCCGACTACAATCTAACACCTTATTAACCACAATATACAAAGCAAAGAGATGTCTCTTTAATGTTTATACATATTGTCAATCTACCCCAGCCCCCATCCACTTCTGATTATTGATCTTCCTGCAGCGTTCGGTCGGTCTTCAGCATGTAGTTCGACTCCAAGTTGGATCAAAGACAACTGTCCACAAAGGAGTCATGAAGACATTGTTGGAAAATGTGAATGTATATTTGTTATAATAATAATATCATTTTTTTTCTATCAACGAATCTATGAAAAGGTGTACGAATCTTTTCATTGGAAAAGGTGTACGAATCTATTTATTGGAAATGTGTCCCCTTTCCATCGTGTCTCTTTATTTCTATAAATACAAATATGTTTGGAGCATTCAAGCATTCATTCAATTCATTCAATTCACTCAATTCATCCATATTGCATTAGTTAGTCTAAGAGAGAGAGACAACCAACGTTGCTTCGATGAGTTCCTACGGTGTGAAGTGCTGCTACCGAAGGAAAGAACCGTTGTATCCTGAGAGACTAATCGCCATTAAACCGTAAGCACCAGTGCGGGACGAATATTGTCTTAAGGTGTAGAAAATAATAATTGTGTTGATTTTATTGATGGACTACTTCACTACTTATAGGGAGTCTAGCTCCTCTACATACTACATATTCCGATATGGGACTAAAAGTCCCTTATTGACTCTCAACACTCTCCCTCAAGATGGGCGATAGATATTGATCATCCCCATCTTGTTACATAACTTCGACAGACTTAATGAACTAAGACCCTTAGTCAGACAGTCTGCAACTTGTTCTTCTGAGCGGACATGGTCAATCTTCAGTATCCCTTGTTCCAGCTTCTCCTTGATGAAGAATCGATCAATCTCGATGTGCTTCGTTCTGTCGTGCTGAACGGGATTGTTAGCTATACTTATTGCAGCTTGACTATCGCTCAGAAGACGTAATGGTGCTCCCTTGTCTAGCTTTAACTCTGTCAGCAACGCTTTCACCCACAGCAATTCTGACACTCCCAGAGCCATTGCTTTGTATTCTGCTTCAGCTGTCGACCGTGCCACCACAGACTGTTTCTTGCTTCTCCATGAGACCAGATTTCCTCCTACAAAAACACAGTATCCCGTGGTAGACCTTCTGTCGTCTATGCAGCTCGCCCAGTCTGCATCACAGTATCCCTCAACTTCTATACGTCTATTCTTCTTAAACCATAGTCCCTTTCCCGACGTTCCTTTCAGATACCTCAAGATCTGGAATACTGCTTCTATATGACCCTTTCTTGGATCATGCATGTAGCGACTCACTACACTCACCGCGAATGAGATATCAGGGCGAGTGTGTCCCAGATAAATCAATCTCCCTACAAGTCTTTGATATCTTTCACGATCAACAGGCTCTCCTGCTTCTGCTCCCAACTTGCACTTTTGGTCAATTGGAGTGGCCGCTGCTTTGCATCCCAGCATCCCTGTCTCCTTGAGCAGATCTAGTGTGTATTTTCTCTGTGAGAGAACAATTTCTTGTTCGCCTTCACACACCTCGATACCTAGAAAGTACCTCATCGCTCCTAAATCCTTCACTTCAAACTCCTTCGCGAGTTTTGACTTCAGCTTAGTGATCTCGACTTCATCATCACCTGTGATCACTATATCATCCACATATACAGCAAGTATAGTGATGTGGCCTCTTGCATGCTGAAGGAAGACCGTATGATCTGCATTTGTTTGACGGTATCCCATGCCTGTAACAGCCTTTCTGAATCTGTCAAACCAGGCTCGAGGAGATTGCTTGAGCCCGTATAGTGACTTCTTCAGTTTACACACCTTTCCTTGCGACGTCCCTCCGTTTGATTCCGTCGCATAGCACCCAGGCGGGAGCTCCATGTATACTTCTTCTTGCAGGTCCCCATGAAGAAAGGCATTCTTCACATCCAACTGGTACAGTTTCCACCCATAGTTCGCTGCAATGGAGACCAGAGTTCTCACGGTGCTCATTTTTGCTACTGGGACAAAAGTCTCATCATAGTCTATTCCATATGACTGTGTGAATCCTTTTGCAACCAACCTCGCCTTGTACCGCTCTACTTTTCCTTCTGGCGTCTCTTTCACTGTGTACACCCATTTGCATCCCACAGCTTTCTTCCCTTTGGGTAATGGAACCAGCTCTCATGTCTTATTTTTCTCCAGTGCTCCAAGTTCTTCCATCATTGCAGCTTTCCACCTTGGATCTTTCTTTGCTTCCTGCCAACACTTGGGCAACGAAGTAGAGTCTAACGATGCAATGAAGGCTCGATAATTTGAAGAAATGTTAGAATAAGACGAGAAGTTGGCAATGTCATGTTCGTAATCATCAAAACGAGCAGGAGCCTTACCCGCATTGATGCGAGAAGATCTCCTTAAGGGAGCAATAGGTGGTGGAGAGATCATACCGTCCGAGTCGGAGAGATCCGCATCAGAATCCGAGTGATTCAGTGCGGGGGCAACATCTTCAGGAGTTGGAACAGGAGTAGACGAAGGACTTGGTACAGTAGGCACAGGGCACGGCATAGGCACAGTACTGGACTTCTGTTGTCTTCTTCTGTAGACTTGGAGCTCCTTTTCCCTTGTCTGCTGCTCCCCCTCACATCTAACACCATCTGTGTTAGGTGTGTCACCAAATGCGGAACCTTCATCCGAACCATAGTATGGTTCGAGTTCTCTGAAAGTAACGTCCATGCTTACAAACAGCTTCCGCTCGACTGGACTCCAACAGGCATAACCCTTCTGAGTCGCCGTGTAACCGACAAAGACACATTTAACTGCCCGAGGATCCAATTTGCCAACGCCTGGCCGATTATCCTGGACAAAGCATACACATCCAAAAACTTTTGGTGGAACAGTGTATGTAGTTGCTCCAGTAAGCATCTCCAATGGTGTCTTCCAGTCCAATACCTGAGATGGCATTCTGTTGATGAGATAAGAGGCCGTCAATATAGCCTGCCCCCATAAGTGTTTCGGGACATTCATAGCCAGCATCATCGTCCGTGCAACTTCCAGCAAGTGTCTGTTCTTTCGTTCCGCCACACCATTTTGAGCCGGAGTATAAGCACATGAAGTTTGATGAAGTATTCCATGAGTGGAAAAATACTCAGCAACCCGCTTATTCGTATACTCCGTCCCATTGTCGGATCGGAAACACTTAATTTTAGCGCCATATTGTGTTTCCACTCGTCGATGAAAGTCCTGAAAGGCCTCAAGGACGTCACTTTTATTCTTCAGAAGGTAGACCCATGTCACGCGGGTATAACAATCAATAAAGGTGACGAACCATCGAAAGCCGTTAATCCCAGTTGTAGGACAAGGGCCCCATACGTCCGAATGTATCATGTCAAAAGCAGCTGAACTCCTATTTCCTGTGCTCACATACGAGCTTCTGGTATGTTTTTCCAAAGCACATGCAGTACAAAATAACTTCTCTTTATTAGCCCTTTGATATAAGGACGGATACATTCGACCAATAACCGGAAAAGAGGAATGACCGACACGCTGGTGGTGGAGTAGTAAGTCGGCTTCAACACTGCGACAGGAAGCTTCTGGTGGTGCGTCTGCTACCAAGGATGCCAATGCTTTGTCCAGTCCAGTCCTGTCTAAATACCACAGCCCCTTATGCCATGTGCCAGTCCCAAGCCGTCGTCCTGTCCCTTTCTCCTGAAAAGTCACCTGAGGAATGTCAAAGGAAACAGTACAGTTAAGATCAAGTATAATGGCACTAATGGATAGAAGATTGACAGGAAAAGACGGAGCATGAAGGACATTGGTTAGAGTGATGGAAGGGGTGCATGCGATAGTGCCTTTACCCATTACAGGGCTGGATGTACCATCAGCGGTCTGAATACTCTCCGGCAATGGTAGGGGAGTATATTCCCGAAACGCACCACGGGATCCCGTGACATGGCGAGATGCCCCAAAGTCCATAATCCATCCTGGCTGATGGATAGATGCAAGAGCACGTGCAGAATCATCGATGCTGGTTTGGGCAAAGCAAGTGAAGTGATCTCCCGAGGTTGAAGATGCCCCAGGACTGTCGGCCGAATCTAGCTTTGTGCCACGCAACTTCTCAAGGAACTCCCGCTCAAGCGGGGTTATTTCAGCCAGGTGATGCTCTCCCCCTTCTTCCGCCAGATTTGCTTTGTGTCCGCCCCTCCTACCAGCATATCCTCCTCTTCCACCACGTCGGCCTCCACGACCCCGTCCTCGATCATTAGACTGATTGCGCAAGGATTTTGGACAAAAGCGGATGTAATGTCCGGAGTCACCACAATTGTGGCAAATACCACCCATAGATGGAGGTTGATTGAAGGCAGCAAGGGCAGACTTGTCAACTGAGGCTTGCTCCCCCTGGTAGGATCCCTTGTTGGGCATCAACTTCAGTCGAGCTTCTTCCTGTGTCATAACAGCGATAGCTTCTTCCAAGGTCGGAAGCGTGGGTTGGGATAGGAGGATATTCCGTCTCTGCTCAAATACAGGGTGTAGTCCCTTCAGGAATTTCATCATACGTTGCCGGGAAATATAAGCCAGGAACGTCTGAAAGTACTTCGCGAATGTCGGTTCAACGTGTGCATCGTCCATCCCAAGAGGATCATAATGATCCAGATCAGACCAGTACTTCTTCAGCAGGACCGCGTACTCAGAGATGGTACGTTCTTCTTGGGCCACCCTATCGAGTTCATCTTGCAGTTGAAAGACTCGCATAGGGTTGCCGGAGCCGGAGTACATATCTTTTAGAGTTTGCCATATATCAGCAGCAGCCTCCATTGCCTCGACATTGCCCGACACCTGGTCGGTTAAGGAGGCAGTCAACCACCCAGCCACGACGTTGTTGACAATCTCCTACACAGCAAACTCCTTGGTGGAGTGATCGGCTGGCGCCTTGGCCTGGCCAGTGACATAGCCAACCAAGCCACGTCCCTTCAGTGTCCGCATCGTCTGCCGCGACCACTTCAAGTAGTTGGACATTCCTTCCAACTTCGTCTCCAGCTTCTCCAATTTCCCCATTTTGTAAGGGGACGGATCCACATCAGTGTGGATCACACGTGGGGTTACCTCGGTTAATTTTTTTGACAAGATATCATCAACCAAGGCCTTCATCTCGTCGGCCGTAAGTTTGCCACTGATCGAATCCATGGCTTCGTCAACTGGGAACCCGATTCGTCGTCTTCGTCGGCTTCTTGGGCGTTTGAGTCGGCAACTTCTCCAACTTCGTCGTCTTCTTCGTCGTCTTCTTCGACGTCACAGACTTTACGAATGCGCTACTAACTTGGCCAGCACCGGCGTGCGCATGTAAAGTGAACACGTCAGGACACCAGAGAAGACATGATCAGTCTCTGTATAGATCCCGATGTGAAGGAGGAATAACAACATAAACATTTGTTAGTTCCAAACGGCGCAATCTAGGAACATAGTCGGTGCAAATAAAGAATTTGACATCTCGACTAGTCTTCGAAATACGCCGTTTTTTTTTTTTTTTTTTTTTTTTTTTTTGACGGCTAGGGTTAGGGTTAGGGTTTGGATGGGGTTCCTAGGGCTAGGGTTTCCATGGCAAGAGAGGCTAGGGTTAGGAGGAGGGGGCAGGAGGGTGCTGTAGAGGGGTCGGGGAGAGGGGGCTGAAGGGGGGCGGCGTTAGGTCGCTGGATGGAGGGGGCGGGAGGTGCTAAGGGGGGCGGGATTTTGCTGTAGAGGTGCTGCTGTAGAGGGGTCGGGGGGTGGGAGGTTGCTGTAGTGGGGCGGGAGGGTGCAGGCAGGGGGGCGGGAGGTTGTAGGCAGGGGGGTCGGGAGGTCGCAGGCAAGGGGGCGGGAGGCTGTAGGGGGGTCGGGGGGGATAGCTGTAGGGGCAGCGGTCGGGGGGCAGCAGTGGGGCAGCGGTGGGGCAGCGGTCGGGGGGGGGGGGGGGGGGGGGCTGGAGCGGGTCGACGGCTGGTGGGAGGAAGAAAGTTTTTTATTTTTTGTGGAGAGAGAGAGAGAGAGAGAGTTATGGCTCTGATACCATGTAGAAAATAATAGTTGTGTTGATTTTATTGATGGACTACTTCACTACTTATAGGGAGTCTAGCTCCTCTACATACTACATATTTCGATGTGGGACTAAAAGTCCCTTATTGACTCTCAACATAAGGACATTGAACCAAGTTCAAGCCTCGGTATCATTTATTTATTTATATTTATATTTTAATTTCAGAGTCTGAATACAGAGTTGGAAATATTTCTAATAACAGACATTTCTAAGCTCTTCAGCTCTAAATGACATTCTTGATTGAAACATAAATAAATTGAATCCCAAAAGAAATCCATGCAGCTCAAAATGGCTTTATAGACCCACAAGTTTCAGAAACAAATAACAGTGCTATCAAGGAAAAAACATAATGCCTTCAGAATGTCTTTGCATTTTGATTGTAAAATCACACTCGTTTTCTGCTTCTGAAAAATTACTGTCATTAACTAATACCTTTGTGAAATTATTCACTTATATGCTTTGATGAGCATGCTGCACTCTTAATTTTTATGAGAGGATCATATTCCACATAATTTTGTCGTTGCAGGAATAACTAGTATTTAAAACTGCTTATGTCAGCTGAAGCTAAAAGATGTAGAAAAATATTACATACAGTTACGACTTATTTATCATTATGTCACATATACTAAATTCTAGAAGTTATATTTGATTTATAAATGTGATAGGAGCATAGGAAATTATTTTGAATAGAGTTAGTTCAAATTAAGTTCAGCCTGGAACAGTGAAATAAAAAAGAGAACCGGTATAAGGGATCAAAGGAAACCACTAAAAGAACCAGAAAGGACTGTATTTGTTGTACAAAAAAAAAAATCCGGAATAGTGTTACGTTCATCCTCGTCAGATTTCATCCATGGACCATATTTACAATTCAAATCCTGTGAAATATTGTTATAGATGATTTTTTTTCCATGATGATAGCACTTCATGCATCTTGCTTTATAGTAACGTGATTAGTTTCAAGTTTAATTGAAAATTGTTGGTCAATTGAATGTTCTTTCCCTTCATGTAAGCATGATGGAAACTACGAGGAAATGGTTTCTAGTCTAACAAAGTGAGCCATTTATGACGAATCTAAGTTGGCATATTGACATCACCTTCGGGTATAAGATGAAACAACAAGTATCCAGATTAATATTGTGATTGCTTCTATTGACCGCAAAGTAAGTCTCAGGCGTTAAACAACTCAAAAGCAGGCAACTAGAAGTGCCTTTCAGCACAGATGTTGAAACTTGCAACTAGGTTTACTTGACCCTTATAACAAGCCTTGAGCACTATACCATTTTCTAGGTTGCACAGTCACTTCTCTAGACAACTTTACCAGTGTCAAGCACGATATTCTTCTGACACCTGTTAGTCACGGTGGCTTAGTCTTGGTTCCAAAGAGTCCAAAAAACTGGCTAGACACACATTTGCCACTAGCAGACTCAAGAATACCTTATCTAGACATGAAAAGATAGTGTTCTGTTTAAGTTAGTTCATTCTAGATCTGGTTTAGAACCCAGTATCTACAATACATAAACAAATATGAACTTACATATATAGGTATACAACCATGTCCACTGTAACCTTGATAACTGTTTATCTATAAACAATCCTAGTTTTTAGGAAGCACAATGTAAGAAACTTAAGAATGACAGATATCCATTTAGATTTTCTTCTCTATCAGACATTAAACAGGTACAACAAATGAAGGTAGGATCTAAATTCAAGCGGATCTGAGTTCAAGCAGTTTTATGACAGCAAAATGACTACATCACTTTACTGCAGTAACACGTATCTTGAGCTAAGTAAGATTCTGGATAGTTGACCTTATTGACACAAGGAAGTTACGAATGCAAAATTTTAAGGATATAAAATCTAAAAGCAATAACTTACTAGGAGAACTTGGAAAGAAATGTAATAACTTTTAAAGAAATTACATACAAATTCAGATCTTGGCCTGTTGCGAAAGTTGGGAGATCTGCTGGCGTAGTACTCTTCTCATGACTTTATTTGAAGCAGTTCGAGGAAGTAACGGAACAGCCACAACAGATGCAACCTATGTCAATCAATAAAACATATAAATATATAACACTTGGTAGGATTTGAAATAACTATTTGTTGGCCCTGTGTTGCTTATACACACTATTTCCGTGCCTTCACATTGCACAAACTTTTAATTGGGTAGATTATTCTGCTGCACTCTACCCCCCCCCCCCCCCCCCCCCCCCTCTCGAGTTGCCTTACGGTCCTTCAATATCTACTACTAAGAAAAGGGAGAAAAAAAAAAATTACCCTGAATAAAGGGTTCAATTTCTTCTGAAGCGCCGTATTGAATGCCTTTTTCAGTTGGTCTATGTCTTTCCCAGAGACCGTTTGATCTTTGAAGACAACAGCAACAACCAATTGTTCCGGGCCACCACCTAATGGTGGAACTCCAACTGCAGCTGTCTCAAGGATAGCATCATCAACACCATTGCATACCCGTTCAATCTCAATAGAACTTACCTGGAGATTAATAAACGAAATCTACTGAGTTAGATTGCTTGGCCATGAAGTTTGGACTAAATGGTTTGGTAATGTGTACCTTAATTCCACCCAGATTCATTGTGTCATCAGCACGACCATGTGCCCTGTAGTATCCTCCAGCAGTACGCTCAAATTCATCCCCATGCCTCCGAAGGATCTGCTTGGCCAAACAAGATAAATAGGTCCAGTCTTTCCAAATATCTGAATTCTGAAAGCGAGACTTACGTTTCCATTCCAGATTGGCATGCCTCTAAAGTAGATATCGTAGTGGTTAGCATTTAACAATACAGTTGATGCTCCGAACATGCTGGGGCCTAGTGCCAGCTCTCCAATCCCAACTGTATTATCTGGCTACAAGGAAGAGCAGTTCTTTATATGCATCCAGTAAACATGAAAACATAAGAAGAAATGTCTGATATCTAAACAAATAAAGCAAGATCTCATTGATACAATCATGGTTTTCCAATAGAATTGGATCTGGAACTCTATCAAGGCATTATCAAGAGTGGATACATAAGGAAGAATGTTAGACAAGTGACATGAGACCATGGACAGCATACATAGCTAGGCTATAATCCTTTAACTAAAACAAAATGCGAGGCTCTATCCAGCTTGTTAGCTAGTTTGGAGACTTTGGGTGCATTCAATTAACATTATAACTATGTGAATATCTGAAAACTATTCAAGCCTCACATGATTGATAGAAAGATTCACTACTTACAAGTATGCTCCCATTGCTGTCAAGGATAAAAAGGGTGCAACCCATTGCTGGTGTACTAAATGCTGCCAGTGCTTGAGGTTGCAATAAAGACCCGGAAACAAATCCACCACCAATCTCTGTGCCGCCACAGTATTCAATTACAGGTTTGTAATGAGCCCTTCCCATCAGCCATAGGTATTCATCTACAGTAGAGGCCTCACCAGTGGAGCTAAAACATCTAGATTTGTCAAGAAATTGATTTGTCAAGAAATAATAACTCAGTATTTTCATGTCAAACTTTAAAAGATAAGTAGTAGAAGATTGCACATCACATAAAGACATCACAGCTTGCATGCTTAAAAGGTGAAATGAAGTAACGGATTAACGCAAAATTATTAGCAAGAACGTGATCTCACCGAATGGTAGACCAATTAAGGCCTGCAGTGCAATTTGTATTTTTCCAAGCACGTACAATACTTGGAACCACGCCAAGCATCGTTACCTTAGCATCCTAGACATTTAAGGATTCCAAACTGAGCCAATCTTTAAATTGCAGTATTTATATCCAGATTACAACATAAACAAATAAATACAGATGTCAATTTGTTAACTTCTACAAAATAATTGGAGAAACAAAGCAGATGCTATTCACCAAGTTCACTAAGTATATTTCCCATGCAAGCTAACCATTTGAATAAGTAGCAAATATCGTAGGAAAGTTCAAAACTTTTTCTCACAACAAAGAAAAGGAGGGAAAAAGTAGCAAATATCATAAGAAAGTTTAAAGACTATTCCCGGAGTCATCCGCTCAACTTGTAGGATTCAAGTAACAGTCCATTCCTGATAAAGCTCAAAATATGAAGGCATAAGACTGAAATATGTGACTAATAATATGCATGCAGATGCACTAACATAGCTGCCACTAGAACAAAGGAACCGTTAAACTATAGAGACACCAGTACTTCTCTGAAGAAGTTAAAAGATAGAACTTGTAAAGGGACCACACATCTCCAGAAGACCACATGTCAGACAATTGCCCAGTAGGATATGATACTTGTGTTAATTCAGAAGATCAGATGTGTTGACATGAGTTTTTAAGACATAACAGAAGCTAGTACTCTGGAAACTAAATCAACGGAGACTTCACCTAGGGTTGAGAAAACCCTATGGCTATCCCTGCCTTGAGCATGCATACAGTTCAGGAATTAAGTGACAACTAGGCAATAAAAGGTGGGCAAGCCAGACCTAGGATGATATAAATAATAATGATAATACTAATTAAAAATGATAATAACAATCAATAGTGGTAATAATGATAACAGTATCGGAGCATATGCAGAAAGTTTCTTGGGGGAGTGAAAATACGTAACTTACAATTTAAGGGGGTCATAATATAGAATGAAGATTGATGATTTTATGGGCAATGGTGACATACTGCAGCTGAACTGAGGTGTAGAAAGCACACAAGAAGCACAAGAACTAGGATTTTGGTTGTCTGAGAGGTGGTAGGAGATGGAGGACGTGTTTTATTTATTCATTAGTTATATCATACTACTGATCAAAGTAAGACAGGACATTCATCAGGATTATGCATCAGAAATTTTTGCATAGAAATAACCATTAGAAAACTTATTTCATGGGAGATAACGTCAAGGGGAGGTTGTTGATGAACCTGTACAAACTTTGCAAATCCTGAACCAAGGGGCGAGCCATTGTACAGAGCCATAGAAGCCCCATTCAGCAAAGAAGCATATACAAGCCAAGGGCCCATCATCCAACCTAAATTGGTTGGCCATGCGACAACATCACCTTTCTGGATATCCATATGAGACCATGCATCGGCAGCAGCTTTCACAGGAGTAGCATGAGTCCATGGAATAGCCTTAGGTTCCCCTGAATAAAAAGTAACAAGATTGATGAGTAATAAGCATTTTGTATGCAAAATCATCACAGAAAATTCTACATCAGGAGGTTTTACTTTAGTCGTTACAGGCTATTACAGTCTGAAATTCTTTTGGTAAGGTCTTGGCAAGTGAGGACATAAGAGTTAACTTGTTACAGTTACAAGGACTGCCTACAGATGTATCATACATCTTATGCAAATAAAATAATCATTATATAGAAGAAATTAAGATTAAGAATCTTTCACCAAATACAATTTCAGAAGGGGAAAAAAAGGAACGTTTCTCTATTCTTTACTACATTAGCTTCCAAATGATGATATAGTTTCAAGGGTCTTGCGGTTAAAAACTGCTGCTGCTTCAATGTTCTAACTGAAGGTTCATTCATAAATTCCTGTCATTAAATCAATCATTAGTTAGTATAACACTTCACTATAGCAATCAAGTTGTTAAAGTGACACTACACCAAACTCCATAAGTACGATGAGGATTGAGGGTTAAATATTTATATTATTCCAACACACACACATATAAGACCCATTCTATGGACTGGGAGCTGGATTCATGCAAAGGTATAACATTTTCACAATATCTGCATAAAATGTGTGGCACATGATACCACATCAAAGTCCATGCCACTACAGCAAAACTTCAGAGTTGTGATGAGGGTTGAGGGTCAAATATTTATACTATTCCATTTCCTGTTCTGGTTATACTGTATAAAATCCCACTCATGTATCTGTGTGCACGCACATATTTTGAACACATATACACCAAAAGTCCTGAATAGATGAGTTTCAAGTCTTAGGATCCACTTTCAAATGAAAGTTGATAAAACTATTGGAGACACTTTCTCATCATGCTGGAAAGTAAATTCCTTTGGGATTGGCTCCCACTTGAGGAAGACTAAATTAATGATTGTTTCATCCATATTTCAGAGAGATTTTTTATTTGATTCCAAACAATACCTATTCAACATAAAATCTTAGATTTTACACTATGTCACTCCTATTGCAGAAGGCAATCTTAAAAGAATGCTTTAGAAATTGTAGCTTTATTATAAGAAAAAGAAGTAAAAGATAAAAGATAAAAGATAAAAGATAAAAGATAAAGAAATTGTTCCTAATTAACTGTTAAATTGAATTCACGGCCAAACTAAAGCAAATGCACACTTTTCTCAAAAAGAAATGCTCAGTCAAAGAAAAAAAATGTTCTTGGATAAGCTACATTTAAAGAAATAACAAAATAAACAAGGCTGTGTGGTAGAAATGGAAAATACGACAACCAAAAGTTCCTGCACCAACGTAAAGAGATTGTTCTGTTAAAATGTAAACCAGTAAAACAAAAATATCGAGCTAGCAAAAGAAATCTAGAAGTCGGATTGATTTGGAGAGGCTTTTATTTCTGAAGTTTACCTGTAGTTCCAGACGAGAAGAGAATATTGCTAAATGCCTCAACAGGTTGTTCTACTGCAGTGTATTCATACGCTCTGCAGTATTCAGCATATATCAGAAATTCAGTACTTTCTGAATAGAAACCTCATGACAAAACAGCTTTATCTATATCAGACGTACCCTTTTATCGTGTATATAGTGTGTAAAACTCATTTTCGGTCAATGATAAAAAGGGAGTCTCTGTGTTATGAGGCTCCTTCTAGTGCAGAGCCTACGGATGGTCAAGGTGTCATCCGTAACCCACTTAACACAGGCTATATCCTTGCCAAGTCTTTCTGTTGTGCAAAGAGACACCCTCAACCATTGCTATCAATGTTTAGCACATTTATAAAACCGATAAGTATCCACCTACAGATATATATGGTACTAAGATCTGACTAATCAGTTCAATGCGCAACTTGCTTACATAATCCCATGTGAATGGATTGAATTTATACTTTCAAAAATAAATAGGCAAGACCTCTGGACAGGTTGTAAAGCAAAGATATTGTGTTCATTACCAGATTTCATAAAACAAGCAGATTAACTCACACCAAACGGACATGTAATTCAACATTTTTTGTGTGACAAGTTCTTTCTTGCATAGATCATATATCATCTTACAAAAGTTCGATTAGTAAAATTATTTTTGAAAGAAATTCGATGTTTAAGATTCATTTGTATAATGCAGCACGCCACTGTACTTAGCACAGTGTATGGGTGAATGTAATTCAACTTTGTATTAGACATTAGACGCAAGCGGGGCTCATGTGTTATCCCCAATCCAATAGATGAATGGCTTCCAAGCTTTATTACCAGACTTCAGTTGATGTATAGTTCTCAGTTTATTTACCAGCACAGTTCTTATGTTATAGATATGATCTATCCAATGATTATTAGCTTCTGGAACGTGAAATCAATTACAAAGAAAATGAAGAAAACAATGAAAAGAGGAAGGTTCATACACCCCTTCTATAATCAATTTCCATAGGATGAAAAAATATATATAATAATGACTATTTCAAAAATCAGGGAAAAGTATGAATTGTTGCTTGTTGACAGTGTATTAGTTTCCTTTTCATATCAGAACTAGCATGAAGCTAAAAATAGTTCCTCCAGACTCAGTAACTGATCATTTCCATTGATGGATGATCTCAGTCTTCAAGATTTAATAGCTGATGCACTTATTGCACTTTCTCTCTTTTTTCCTTTAGAAAACTAACAACCTTTGTCTTGTAGCCTCTAATGCTTTCATAGTCTGGACTATAGATATACAGACACAACAATAAGCTACAAAAAAAAATATTCAAGCTACAGTCATCATAAGGGGAGAAATTTGATACATTTATTTATGACAAATACAAAAGAGAGGAGAAAATGCACACAGTTCATACTTAGAATATTCGGCTTTTTCGAGGAAATCATGCCAAGATATATCAACATCACGCAGTTTTCTGCTGAAAGCGGAGCCTCTAGAAGGGATCACAATAGCCGTAGGAGCATGAGCATCAATGACCCTACTGTAAAACCAAAACACTTCACGATGAGAGAGACTTGCATCTCCAAGCCATTTCAACTGGCAATAAGAATTTTGCAGGAGAATGATAAAATCACCTATATAGTGGTAGCTCCTTATCTCCACGGATAATATAATCCTAACAAAACAGATTTTGAAACATGAATACAAGGTACATGGCCAAGCAAACTTTGACAATTATAGAGCAACATGAAGTCAAAATTTTAGTGCCTATAGGAACAACATGTGATAAGAAATATGAAACATGGAAAATGTATTAGTTTTTGTGATCAGAAATATGAAACATGGAAATATAAACAAGGAACATGAAAATTATAGTGTACATATATAGCTTTGTACCTATATGCATGTGTCTGTTTTTGTGATCAGAAATATGAAACATGGAAAATGTAAGCACAGAGCAGTAGAAAAGAACAGTACCTCATATTGTCCAATTTTACAAAATTTCCAAGCACCTATGTGTAGTGGTGGAACAAAAGATCTTGCAGGTATTACCAGCGGCAAGGCAATAACAAGTATCGACATGGATTCATGGTACATAAACAATCAATAACAATTTCCTCCCTCGCACTCACTAACATGCAGCATACAGGTGTAAAATGAGGATTCTAAAGATGGTTCTATCTATTCTGCTTTCTCTTACAAATATCTCAAGTGAAGACACCTAATAATAGCATAATAGATTTACCATATCAGACAAGGAAAAAATTATATCTGACAAAGGTTCCATTGTAAGTTTTAACTTGAAAAAACTCATGTCCATCATGCTTTTGACCCTTCCATAACAGTTCGCATGTTTCTTCACAAAATCAAACAGTAAGCTTGTAATGCATTGTTGAAGTATCAACTGAAACTAGTATCCAACAACAAAGAAATCTTCCACTTCCATTTTTGCACTTTGCTCCCATTTTAAGACAGTAAAACTAGAAAGGCAGATCGTCTCACATATACATAATTTCACAATTCCAAAATTAAACTTTGGTTATCACAAGGAAGTCATGTCATTTGTACGGAGTGAGGCTTTGGATGTCATTGCCATGCTATAACATCAACAGCAAAAGCATCAAACATCAAATGTCACATAACACCTTTTATAACCTTATTAGGAGAACATGTTCTAGACTAGTTAAACAAATCAACATTTGGCAGCAGTAGAAACTTATTTAGGAGAGATCTGTGCAGATGTAGAATGTTCAGGTTCTCATTAAACCAGGTCACAGGTTAATACTAGAAGAGCACCGGCAAGAAATTAAAGGATACCATACAAGGGGAATATATTTATTTTGTATCAGCTTTATTCTTCATAAATGCAAACCATGCAGCTAAAAAATCATGTAGGAGATTGTATTTTCATTACATCCTGCAGCTGACCAAAGATATGTTGTTGTTCAAGTTGACCAACAAGCATCTTAGGGGTGAGAGCAAGAAGATAAAGTATATCCGCTACGGGTTGTTCGATATTCTGCAGAAAGTGGAAGACAATATTTACTGGCTCGACATACCACCGTACATGTAGTTGTATTCGGTGGTGAATGCGGAATACTTGAAGCTATTCGAGTCGTCGATGCCTGACAGGATTGATACTGTTGACACAATGCTACCAACATTAGAAGATAATCTTTGTGGAGAATGAGAAGCCACTTTAGGGGGATTATCTCTTGGAGAGGAAGTGTCACGACGTCCGACACGAACAGATCATTTCTTATCGCATAGGACGGCGAATGTCAGAAAAAAGTGGTACTGACAATCTGAGGGAGAAGAAGCTCTTCCACAACCTAGAGTTATGCACTCGCAGGACGCTCCTCTAAATTGGGGGTATTTATCCAAGAGGATCTCCTAGGATATTTAAGATTAAAGGATCTCCTATAACTTCTAGGATTACTATTCCTTCTCTCTCATTTCCTTTTAGGAATGCGTTAGGGAATTCTGACTTAATCCTTAGGGTATTAGTTGCTCCTAATTCTAGTAGATATTGGAGATTGCCTATGGGTATAAAAAGTGAGCCAAAGCCTCCTTTGTACTTGAATTCTATTACAATTAGTTTTGTGTTCTCTTTCATTGGGTTCTTCATTTCTTGCTCTCTAACTCAAGAAGAGGAGACTGATAGTTAATAAAACTAATTTATGGTGATTTCCATCACCATCATCTCTTTTGTCCTTTACAAATGAAAACCCTCTCTATGATTCAGACTTTTCCAAGTTAGGGAAACTATAAACCCTAATTTGATCACTTCAGATCAGTTAGGATCATCAAGTTCCAAAGCATAATGAAAACATTCATCCCAAGTGAAGACTGAGGCCATAGAGTAGCAGCAGGAATGTAGCAGATATGCCATGACTATGGATATTAGATGCAAAATATCCAATACTAAAAAACACAAACCTGTGTAAATATAGCTTTTGCATTTGATATTTTGAGCCTAGTTGATATTTCAGTTGGAGCAAAGCTGTCTGCAATAGACACAACCACATAACCTGCTAAGACAATAGCAAGGTAGATAATTACAGCAGTCACGGTCATTGGCATATCTATAGCAACAGAAGATCCTTTCGCCAATCCCAGCATATCGAGTGCATTTGCGACAAGACTGCAAAATAAGATGATCATGTAACGGGGTGCCAAAAGTATGTAATCATGTCAAATTGCACAAAAACCTCTGTGCTTAGTCTGCAGCAGTAAGGAAAAGCTAATTGCATATCATGTGATATTTATTTATGACCAATGAAGTTTCATTTATTCAGGTCGTTCATTCTTCTATTACTTACAAGGAAGACATCATTAATCTTTGTCAATAACTGACAGGAGAAAAATAATGACAAAGAAAGTTTCAAGATACACAGAATATTTTGCAAGGCATTCCTGCAAAACAAAGATTTGAGAGCTAGCATATCTTATAATGATTGAAACAGCGGAATGCTGGAACTTGTACATGAGGAAAGGAAAATAAGAAACATCTTAAGACTAGATTTGAACTCAGAAATATAATCCTGGGTTCCTGGTATTGCTACCAACTTAGATTAGGAAGCATGGAGACTTGCCTTATGAATCAATCGAGCAAACCAGATTAGAGAGACATGATCGGATCATGTGCACAATAGAAAGGGATGACATGAAAATATGGGATAGAAAGAGAGAAACGTGTTTTGAGCTGAGGAAGCCAATGACAACTCCAAAGAAGATATTGGCCTCCATGAAGCTGACAGCAACTATCTAAGTTATCAAAATATTTTCGACGATTATATGTGTTCTATTTTTTGTAATTCTCTTTTTTCTTTTCTTTCATCATTTTATGACCCTTCTCACATTTTTCTAGGTGGGGACAATTCACATTATCAGGGAACTCGCTAGTCAAGGGCCTCAAACCAACTCTGATCGTAAGCTTTTACTGAACCTGGGACCATGAGTTAATAAGACGTATCTTAATCTTTTTCCCCGTGGAGTTCATAGATCAATAATAAACAGTTGCACAAGAACTTGGTGAATCATAACATGTGTAGTTTCTGCAGGCTATATTTTACTCATGGTACACTGTTTGTAGGAGAATGATGAGCATTGTATCAAAAATTAACTAAGAGCAGAAGAAATATTTGAAATGTTACCCTCAAGTGCAGGCAAATCTGAAAGATGGGAATTGGTAAATGGAAAACAAAGGCATACCACACTTGTTCTTTCAGCTCCTTCAAAGTCATCTGATTCACAGGCAATGAATCACTTCCTTCATCTCTCCATACAACCACCACACTATCAGGACCTCTTTTATCACTTAAACTCAAACAATTGCCAGCAGAATTCATATAAGCCCCTGGTAACCATTGGCCTCCAGGAAAAGAACTATCTTCACGTAATATACACGATGGAGGAACAGAGAATGATATACACATCTCCTCGAAAACCATTTTCCAATAAGCCTGTGAAGGAGAAGGTGCATAATTTGTGAATGTAGATTCCAGAATAATCGAACTTAAAAGATTTATGATGGTAATTCTACTACCTCAGGGTTTGACACAGAGAATTTTTGAAGGTCAGAGAAATTTGAGATTGGATCCTGATATTTCGAGCCAAGCAATTCTTTTCCCCGCCGCTCTAATACCTGGCCGATGTTTGTTAGACCCGCACTATCTCTGTGGTTTACACATATTAACTACTAATTATGTTTCAAGAAAAACATTTATGCATCAGAAACATATAGTAAAATGTCAAGGACTATTTTCTTTATAATGAAACAATACAATATATGCCAAGATTTGCGACACGGCATGGAACATATTTGAAGTAGCTGATTTAGCAAAAACTTTCTGATTACCCTTTCTACGTTACGAATCTAAACTACACATTCGCTTGGTTTTGTACAGCTCATGAAAGCTTTCTTTTATTATTTTTTGAAAATCTGGGTGTACTTATTTTTGGAAAGTCATTTTGTTTTATGGGCTGCTATCGAGAGCAGGGAGGGGGTTGTTTTGAAAAGCTGCTTCAGTTTATCATGTTCTTTTTACAAAATATTTCTTAGCTTCTCCTAGAATTTCATCTTATACCTTTACTCCTTTTATTAATCTTGTGTAATTTGGTTCGAACATACAAAAACAAGTTCTTACCAAACGCCTTATTGCTTTTGAGAGCACCTTTCAGGATGTAGCAACCAAACTGGTTCAGTGTAAGAAGCTTATGACAGCAACTTACAAAAGTAGCTTATTACACCAACTTCTGATATTCTTCAGCAATACCAAACTCACCCTTAATTATACATGAAATCTACTTATTGTCACAAGTCTAGAGTCTACTCCAAATATTTAGAGTTTTCCAAGATGGTTGAAACTTAAATGTTTCTCGCAAACTACAATATTTCGCTGGACTAAGGGGATACCACCAAAATATCCACTACCAAACCCCAGCTCCGATACCAAGTTAGAAATGAGAAAAGGATTTGGAAAATCTAAATCAAGGAATAGTTTGCATACAGATCAAGGCCAACTATATATATATCTGTGGGACTGAAGAGATAGAAATTGTACAATTGTCCAATGACTCTTAATAAGGAAATAACATTACGAATTGGTAACTCAGACGTATTATAGACAAACGTGATGAACTTCATGAAAGTGGAACAAGCTTTTCTCTGTAGCAAATACCGGACACATGGAATTACAGTAGGTAGATAAGTGGCCTACAAATCAGAGCTGGCAACTCTCGGCTCAGAAAGTTCACATATGTTTGAGGGTTAAGTAATTAATAAATAATTCATATTATTCCAACACACTGCTCATTTTATGGGTAGAGTGTTGGATTCATGCCGCCATTCTAATTTTCTTTTGAATCCGTTTAAAAAGTATGGCAAGACAAGACATGAACTTGGTTGGCTCTGATATCTGCTTGCTACTACACCAAAACGCCATATTTGTGGTGATAGTTGAGGGGTAAATATTTATATTATTTCAACATGTCCTAGTACTTCAAATGTCAATTTGGGGCCAAATGGCTAAATTCGCACAACGGTATAACTTGTTTTATAAAACCCGCTTAAAGTTGCACAATGGACTATAGAGTTGAACCTCCAAAAGTAGAAGTGTCCAACATAGGTTGGGTTTGGGATCACTTATCATGACTATCTCTACTGGATATGAGCCAATGGCTCTTATTGTAAAATGAGTCATGTCATGTTGGACCAATAGGAGAAAAAAATTCACATGATCCAACATGACAATGGTTCATTCCATAATATAAGTCACACACACACACACACACACATATATATATATATATAGAGAGAGGAAGGATCAAGATCCCCACACTTTTTGCATCCCCATGCATCCCCCCTATTTGCACCGTTGGATGGTGCTTTAAGTCATCTAATCTTAACCGTTGATTTACCAATGGTTAAGATTAGATGACTTAAAGCACATCCAACGGATGTGAACATGGGGATGCATGGGAATGCAAAAATTATGGGGATGCCTATCCTTCCTTATATATATACTAGTCATAACCCGTGCCCATAGGGCATGGTTCATTTAAGGTATTCCCCCTCAAAATCTTGGACCCCCAACCACTGCTGGATGTGAATTTTATTTGGATTTCCCATAAAATCCCACTCTCAATAATGCTCATCCACAACCATTATGAGGCCCCCATCAAAATATTAAATCCCAACCATCAAAATATTAAATCCCCATCTTTTGATTCCCCATAAAACCCCACTCCCAATAATGCTCTTCCCCATAAAATCCCACTCCCAATAATGCTCTTCCCCATAAAATCCCACAACCGTTGATTCACCAAGATTAAATCCCAACCACTCTTTATCTTGGCACAGTCAGCCCTAGGATTCAAAAACCTTTGTGTTTTGTATAAGAGATATATATGTTTTCGTATAGGTACGTCCATCAACGCATTTATCAATGCACCTTTTACTTAAAATTTGCTTATGAGAGTACTAATACAAAATGCACATTTATAAATGTGTTAACATGTGCCCTTAGGGCATGTTAACAAAACCCATATATATAGTAATTGGAAAGCCAGTTCAACTTCACGCAGCTTCTGAAGCAGTTTGGAGGCTGCTGTCAAAAGCTGCTTCTGCTGCCGCTCTTTTTGTAAAAACAGCAGCAATCCCAAACTAAGCCATACTAGACCACTATTTTGGCGTGTCTGACACCGTGTCCGTGCTTCCTAGTTCCTAGCCAGCATATGACAGCTTGCCAAACTAAAAGAGAGCAAATATTGGATCCTTACTTGTCCAGTATTATAGGCCCCTTCATCGTCGTGTCATAGTGTATTATGGAGCCTGAGTCCTAGTGAAATTACCGAGTGTCCGTGTCCTGTCTCGGCGCTGCGTAGGATTAAGCAACAAACTGAAAAGAGAGCAAAGATGGGATCTTTACTCGTCGGGGAACCAGGCGGGAGGCGGAGGAGCTCCGGAGGGGCGGTCCCTGTAGCATCCGTAGTACATCATCTGGTGGAAAGCGAAGGGGAGGTCGGGGTTGAGCAGCTCCCTCGAGATGCTCCTCCATGCGTCCGGACCACCGCCGCGGCTCCCGTGCAGCTCCCGGAGCACGCGGCGGAGGCCGGCATGGAGCGCCTCCGCCTCGCCGGACGGGATCCCGGCGGCGACGGAGATCTTCTCCGGTGTGATCTCATCGAGAGAGACGTGGGCCATATTGATTGCAGGGTGGTTGGAAGGAGGAGGAAGAAGAAGAAAAAGGTCTATGATATTTTTAGGGTCCGACTATTGACACCCCATCTATTTCTAAGTTGACCCCAATTTATTTTCATAACTTAAGTTGTATTATGAAATGACTGTTTTATCCTTTTCTTATTTCTAATTCTACCCAAACCCAAACATCCATAGGACCCCACCCCTTCACTAACCCCACCCCTTCAATAACTAATCCAAAAACCCTAGAAGACATTATTTGAAGCTTGAAGAAATTACAATGGAGGGCCAAAGTAATGATAGAAGATCTCCCGTACCCAATGTAAGTCCTACCAATGTTTTTTTCAAGTATTGATTCGGCTGTTTCGATTTTCAGAAAAAAACAAAATTCGCGGACTGTTCGACCATAACAAGTCGGACAAGTCTATACTGTTCGACTAGGGAAGGTCGAACGTTTTTTGAACTGTCCGACCTGTATTGGTCGAACAGTATAGACTTGTCCGGAATATGACGGTCGAACAGTTCTTTTTTTTGAATTAAATTTAAAAGTTTTATTTTCCAACCTAATCCGATATTTGTATTTATCTTCATAGGAAAACACTTCAGATGACATTGCGGTTAACACTGAGATGAGTATTGTCACGCACCCGATGTACGAACAACAACTTGATTTCACTGAAGAATTTCAAACTGATCAATTATTTGTTAGTCGAGAGTCATTGGTGAATTGGGTACGATCGATAGGAAACCTTCATAATATAGTAGTTTTGGTTAAACGGTCGGATAAAGGAGAAGGAAGACGAGCTCGAGTAATCCTGGGTTGCGAGCGAGGGGGTAAATATGTGCGACGGAAGGTAAAAGTTGATGAAGCAAATTTGGCTAATATTGCGAAGAAGCGAAGACCTGAACGGCTTACGGGCACGAAAAAATGTGATTGTCCGTTTCAGTTGAAAGGAGTACAATGCAATGATGTTGGGCAATGGTCACTTAAGGTTATGTGCGGCACACATAATCACCCAATGGGCCGAAATTTGGTTGGGCACTCCTATGTTGGTCGACTAACAGCAGCCGAAGACCAACTCGTCAAAGATTTGACGAAAAATAATACAAGGCCAAAAGATATATTGAGCACGTTGAAGGAATCCTTTGGGGAGAATGAATCGACATTGAAGACAATTTATAATGCTCGTCATAAGCATAGACTTGCCGAGCATGGAGGGCTATCCCAAATGCAATACTTGTTGGGAAAGTTGGAGTCGGAAAAGTATTATTATCTGGTGAGGAGATGTGAGCAAACAGATAGAGTGAAGGATCTTTTTTATGCCCACCCGACAAGTGTGGACTTGTTGCGTGCTTTTCCCAACGTTTTATTGATGGATTGTACCTACAAGACTAATAGGTACAAGATGCCACTATTGGAAGTAGTTGGAGTAACTTCCACGGATATTACATTTTCTGTGGCGTGTATATATTTGGAGGCGGAACGGGAGGACAATTATATATGGGCGCTTAGTACGATTAAAGATCTATTTGCTCAATCAAGCTTACCCAATGTCATTGTCACTGATCGTGAGATTGCACTTATGAATGCTATCAGTGTTACGTTTCCCAGTGCTGCACATTTGCTATGTCGGTGGCATATAAGCAAGAATATATTGGCTAACTGTAAGAATTTATTTCGTACGAAGGAGAAGTGGGATTCTTTCAATAACTCTTGGAATTCGTTGATTCTTGCTGAAGATCAACTGAGATTCAATGAATTACTTAGAAGATTTCATGAAGATTTCCGGGATTACCCAAAAGCAGTTAATTATGCTGTGAAGAATTGGATAGAGCCGTATAAAGAAAAATTTGTTTCATGTTGGACTAATAATGTCATGCATTTTGGGAACACGGCGAGTAGTAGGTATGTGTTTTTTTTACATATGAATGTTTTTTTTACATATGAATGTTTTTTTTACAGTATTACGTGAGTTTTTTGACTCCATGTTTTCGATACTCACAGGGCCGAGAGTGCACACGCAAAGTTGAAAAAACAACTTGGGACTAGTCAATCAACTTTCGAGATATCGTGGGAAAGGATACATAGTCTGCTGACAAATTCACACAACCAAATTAAGAGCTCATTTGAGACGAGCCTTAATGTGACACCCCATCGATACAGTTCTCCCTTGTTTAAGATTATTCGCGGGTTGGTGTCTCATAATGCTCTCAGTAGGATTTATGACGAGTTGAAGAGTTTAGATGATACCGGCGTCGATCCCCTACTTTGTGGTTGTGTGTTGAGAAGAACTTGCGGGCTACCTTGTGCACATGAGCTTGCACAGCTAAAACGGGATGGACAATACATCCAGCTTGATATGGTTGACAAATACTGGAGAAAGCTCGATTGTGAACCTGCCAAAACAGACAAAGTACATGATGAAGATATCCGAAGTCGTTGGGTTGAGACCATGGATAATATTAACCATATGTTTGATGTGGCTAATGATTCCCAAAGGCTCTTATTGCTTAAAAGACTCCGGGAGATATCAGTTCCTTCAACGTCTTTGTTGCTCGAACCGGTTGTCAACACTCGACCTCGTGGTAGGCCAAACAAGAAAAAAACACACAATACAAACTCGACGAAACGTGAGCGAAGCAAATTTGAAATAGTTGAAGCCGCTCACGATAGTTGTTTACCGTTGGAGCAAACTTTAATTGTCGGTGGACCCCCGTCGGCAAAACCAATGTTTACTTCTATTCGAAGGAAGAAGGTACCGGATAAACGTAAGTCATTGCGCAATGACACCCTTATTGCATATCTGGAGAAGATTCCACCTCGATTTCATTCGTACGTGTCGAGTGTGGTAGACGTTCTTGGGGATGGACATTGTGGTTTCCGATGCGTAGCCCATGCAATAGGTTTGGGGGAGGAGTCATGGGCAAAAGTACGTAATGACCTCATGCAAGAGTTGTCATCGAGGGTCGATTTATACGGCAAGTGTTACTTGAGTAAGGGCTCTCCCGCACAATTACTTGAATCTTTGAATTACTTCTCAGCTCCGGTTATGGACACAAAATACTGGTGGAGATATCCCGATAATTATTTGTTGGCGGCATCGGCGTACAACATGGCGTTTGTCCACATTCATGAGCTGGAGAGCGCTACGTTTCTTCCTATGGTGACAGAAGTTCCGACGAATCCTCGGCTAATCTGCATGGCTTTTGTTGACAATAATCATTTCATAGTGGTAATATTTTTCTCCTAATGTGTATTTTTTTGTGTATACAACAACTATTATCTAATATGTTTCAATCCATCTGTATGTAGGTCAATTTGTCCGAAGACGCAATATTACCACCCGTTGTCAGCAGTTGGTCTACTTTGCGTCTTCCGTGTGCATCTGGTTGGGGCAAAATTTTGGAGCATCGGTTGCAGAAGTATCGTGCAACTTTTCCCGTACAAGTCGTGGCTTCACCGATTATATTGAATTGAATTTGCTTCAAGCTCATTAATTATTTGTAATGGAACGTTTGAACGTATAATGAACTTGTGCTAATATTTTGTGGGACATTTGAACGTATAATGAACTGTGGCTCGTATTTTGAGAAATTTATAATGAATTTGTGCTTATATTTTGTGGGACGTTTGAACGTATGTTGCATATGTTAAAACATGTACTGTTCGACCTGTATACGTCGAACATTATTGAACTGTTCGACCTGTATATGTCGAGCAGTATACATATGTTCGACCTGTATATGTCGAACATTTTTGAACTGTTCGACCTGTATATGTCGAACAGTATGCAATTGTTCGACCTGTATACGTCGAACAGTATGCAATTGTTCGACATATGTTTGCCGAACAGCACTGGTACAGGCAATTCACAAGACAAGATATCTAGCGTCGATGACGCATTCGAGTATATCACAAATTATCACAAAACATAACAAGATATCTAGCGTCGATGACGCATTCGAGTATATCACAAATTATCACAAAACATAACAAGAGTTCTAGCGTCGATGACGCATTCGAGTATATTCCAAAATATCACAAAACATAACAAGAGTTCTAGCGTCGATGACGCATTCGAGTATATCCCAAAATATCACAAAACATAACAAGAGTTCTAGCGTCGATGACGCATTCGAGTATATCACAAATTATCACAAAACAAGATATCACAAATCTACGATCTACGTCGCCTACGTCTACCAGTCTCCCTCGTTGAAGATTCAGGTTCCTCTGGAGACTGTAGCCAGCTTGTACTTCTGGCTCGTGTTTCCCCGTCGAACCTCATTTGGAAACAACGGAGGATAAGGAACTTTCTGCCGTAGTCCAAATTGTCGAAGGACACGGTCGGGATGATATGGCTCTACATTGTCAAATGCACGTATACATCCATGAAAAAAAGTCACCTCGTCCCGAGGAAAAGTATCCCTCATCCCGTTGTAGGGTGTCCAATTCACCTACAATAAAAATTTAAGCAATTATAGAACACATATATAGCGACAGTAAAAATTTAAGCGAAATTACACTCACATTGTGGACTTGAAGATTGTCCAATACCTCCCTGATGGATGAGATCAGGTTGGTACCTCCTCCAGCATGGGGCCTATTGGCCCACCTCATAGCAAGTGGTTCACCCATCCGATAATTGACGTTATGGGTAGGCCTCGTGAACGGAAAGTACTCGAAGATCCAGGCCTACAAAAAAAAAATAATATGAAGCATATTGGTCGGATGTATAACATTAAATTAAAACATATAAGTAGGAGATATAGTTACCTCCAGTAAAGTCAGGTATCCACAAATTTGCCGCACCCCACTCCGAGATGCTACTCCAAGCTGTCGATACAAGAAAGCTAAAGCAGCTGCTCCCCAAGCGTAGTCATCGACGTTGTTGACATTCTCCAGAAGGGCTAGAATTTTTGTGTCAACCCGTGTCCCACTTTTGTCAGCAAAAATGGTGCATCCAAGCACATACCATAAGTACGCACGGGCAGCACGTCTTCTTTTCGACGAATCCGTGCTACTTACATCCGACTCAAATCTAGCCCGGAGCCACTCCATCCGGACCGAGCTACCTCTTTGACTCAATAGCTCATCCTGTGCCTCAATTTCTGATACCCCCAACAATCTACGAATCATCTTCTTAGGGTCCTCCGGTCCCCTTGCTGACACTGGTTCCACCACCGGTAAGCCACTTACCGGGAGTCCGGTAAGACAAAAAACATCATCTAATGTAATTGTCATCTCTCCGAACGGCATGTGAAATGTGTTGGTCTCCGGTTGCCAACGCTCAACAAACGCACAAATTAAATTTTTATTTGGCGTCTTGTACGAAAACGACCTTATGTTGGCTATACGAGAATTTTGAAGGACAGGATTTATGTTACCTTCCAACTTCCATGCGTACAACTTGGTTGTGTGGCACCAACACCTTAACACGTCCCTCTCAATGCCATTCCAAATCTCGTACGCCACATGTGTCTTGAAACTTGGAATAAGTTGTGGATCTTCGGGTCCACCGGGACAAGGACCTGTCAAAATGTCAGGATCCTCATCCTCTTCTTGATCAGTTTGGCGCTCTTCATCAGTGTGGCGCTCTTCATCAGTGTGGCGTTCTTGCTCCGTCTCTTGGTCGGCCGTTTGAGTCGAAGCAACAAGTGCTTGTTGTTGAGGACGTGCAAGTTCCTCCTCTTCAGCCCGACGTCTCCTAGCTGAAGCATGAGTCGTTTCCCTCCTACTAGTTTGCTTTCCTACAAGTTCCACCAAAATAACATGGCTTAAAAAAATATTTTTTAAATCGTATTGTTCGGTCCCTATATGTCGAACTAACCCACACTGTTCGACCATAACAGGTCGAACAAATCTGTAATGTTCGACTATAATAGGTCGAACAAATCTGTACTGTTCGACTGTAACAGGTCGAACAGTAAGCAAGGTGTTCGACTATCGTGAGTCGAACACATTGCTGTGTGTCCGACCGACCAGAGTCGAACAGATCCGTAAATTTTGGAAAAAAAATACGATCTGTTCTATAGTTCTAACCCTAACTGGTCGACAAAACAATGGGGTTCTAACCCTAAATGCTCGACAAAACAATGGGAGAGAACGTTCTTGGGGATTGAAATGTTTGATACTCACCTCGATCCATGGTGAAGAGACTTCTCGGAGTGGGGTGAACAATGGGGGACTTCTCCGACTCAAATCTGGTGTTGGAGAGATGGGGAAGAGAGTAGTGTGGAGGAAGAGAGTAGTTAGGGTTAGGGTTAGGGTTTGATGGGGAAGAGAGTAGAGTGGAGGTGTATGTAGGGAGAGAGGAGAGTGGGATGAATGTAGAATTTTGTGTATAGAGAGGAATGGGGTGTACTTAGAAATTGGGATGTGTTGTGTGTACACTATGGTTTAAGTCATAAGGGTATTTTTGTCAACATTTGGGGTGTACTTAGTATTTTTATAAGTTATTTTATTTTTAGGTGGGGTGTACTTAGAAATTGGGGTCAACTTAGAAATAGATGGGGTGTCAATAGTCGGACCCTATTTTTATCCTTTTTATGGGGTTAGTTTATCCATGAAATAAATGCCTTTTTTTCAGTTTTGTACTTTTGTACCTTTATATATATATACATATATATTAGGTGGAAAGCATGGAAGACAAAAAAAAGGAATTTTTAACGAAAAATTATACGATAAACAATAAATTTTTAATTTATTGTATAGAAGGAACTAAATTTCTCAAAATTACATAAATAATATCATCACGCATTAAAATAGGACGTATAAAATTTTACGTCTTTTATTTAGAGGTTAAAAATAAAACAAGTAGGTTAAAGAATGCAAAATTGGATTAGAGAATGAAGCATAATTGGATTAGAGAAATAAACTCATGGACATGGATTAGAGAAATAAACAAATAGGTATGTAAAATGAGCGCCCATAACAAGGGCGTCATTTTTGTTTTGGCGCCCATTTAAGGGGCGTCATTTTTGTTTTGGCGTCCATTTAAGGTGCATTTGTTTTATTTTTTTGGGTTTTTTTACCGTACTGTCAACGGCTAGATTTATTTTTACAACGTATATAATTTTTACAACCGCTAAAATCCAAAATTTTTATTCAATTCAGTCAAACAAAATTAGATGCGAGAGTCACGGGAGCAGCCACGCGGTAGCTGCGTAAGAAGAGGTGGCAGCAGGTGGGAAAAATTTACGCCCTTCAAAAGGACGCCAAATTTTATTATAAAAAAAATATATACGCGCCAAATGTTTTTCTTATTTTTTTTTTGTTTATGACACATTTAGTAAAATGTTTAAGTTGTTTATGACACATTTAGTAAAACGGGTAGAGGGGGGTAAACAGGTTGACGTTTTTCACGCCCTAATTTAGGGCGTTTAATTTTTTACATCCTATTTTAGGGCGTGACGATGCTATTTTTACAATTTTTTCGAACTTAGTTCCTTTTACACAAATTATTCAAATTATTATGCTTCTGATGAAATTTTCTGTTTTTTAAATCATCAAAGAGACTATTTTTATTCATCCACCAAATCTAGCTAAAGTGGATGTTCATCCTTCCACTCAAAAGTTATCACATATCAAATTTGTATGGATGTTCACAAAACAAGTTTCAAATTAATTTTATGTTGGTTAATAATGACATGTACATGCTTAAACCGCTAAGGTTTACGGACAAGTTACAAGCATCGGATGATAGCTCAAGAGGTATTTGATAGGAGGTTGTTGATCATCAGGAACTTGCTAGGAAGGGTCTTCAAGAATATTTGAGGAGTCCAAGTGATTCGGTTCGTCAGGATTTAACTAGAATGGAGGTATGTCAAATCTTTAGGGTCATATTGTTGGTCCCATGATAGGTAGTTAGCCCTTATTATTGTACGTCTCTGGATCCCAACAAGATGATCAGGGCCGGCCCTAAGTTCATGGGAGCCCAAAACAAACTTTTAAAATGGGGCCATATATAATATATAAAAAAATTGAATTAAAAGTAAATTTTAAAAAATAAGTGAACCTAGGACATCTTGTGTACAAATTTAACATACTAACACTAAATCATAATTGTTTTGAGATAAAGAAGGGTCATGTTACATATTAGTTCTATGTTCGATACAAGATTATATATATATATATATATATATATATATATATATATATATATATATATATATATATATATATATATATATATATATATATATAATGGCTCGGGAGAAAGGCGACTCGGGAATCCTAGGGCATCCGCGCGCCCCACCCCCGCGGTCGTCGGACCCCCTGGCCGGCGGGGTCCGGGCCTCGGCGGCGAAGGGCGGCCCTCCCCCCGGCGGTAGGGGGGGCGAGATCACGTTCGGGGGGGTCGGACGGACCCCCGGACGCCGGCGACAGTTCGTATTCCCCCCCCCCATAAACGGTGGGGGGGGGGAGCGGGAGAACAGGGGGGTCGGGTGGACCCCCCTAGGTGGTCGACGACCCCCCCAGGCGGAGGGGGGGCGGGTTCTACGGGCGGGGGGCCGGGTGTCAACCACGCGGTGACCGGGGGGTCGGATTCGTTGAGTGATGGCCCCATGGATCCGATCTTTAAATTTGGTGCGGGTTCAGGATCGCTGGGGAACCAAACGGAGGAGGAGGGATGGACGACGATTACACGCCGTCGCGTGGTGAAGTCCGGGGGGAAGACGAGAGGCGGACAGGGTCAGGTTAGGGTGCGCCCTCCTGATAGCCGTCCGAACGAGTCCGGGTCTCGGCCATCTGGCCGGGGTCAGGGGATGCCTGCTGGGAGATCAGTGGGTTGGCGGCCTAAGGCGATGGCGGCGGACAAAGGAAAAAGTAAGGTGGTGGATCTGGATGCTCAGGGATCTGGGACTTCGCGCCCGGTGATTGCCCCGAGGCCTCTTGGGGTCCCTCCTCGGCCTACTGGTCGGTCCTGGGCTGAGATCTGTAAACCTGTGGGGCCGAAAACTCCCACATCGATGGAGTACGTCCCGTCGATCAAGGCAGGGAGGGGTTTTCGGGCCTCGTTTCCTGCGGAGGAGATCCAGAAGGTGACGACATACTGGAAGAATACCCTCGTCCTATATGTCTTGGGCAACAAGCCCTTCTATGGCAGATCCGGGGCTATGCTGCGCGTGGTTGGCAGCCTAAGGGGAGTATGGAGTTCTTCGCACGCGAAAACGGCTTCTATTATGTGAAGTTCGGACTGGCGGAGGATGTCGCTAGGATCCTCCAAGGCGGGCCATTGACGATCGACTGATCATTCTCAAGGAGTGGACCCCGGAGCTGCGTTGTGAGAGAGAAGTTCTGAATGCCATCCCAGTATGGATTCGATTCTCTGAGTTCCCGGTCCGGTTCTGGAGTATACCTTTGTTGATGCGGCTGGCTAGCTTGGTGGGTACCCCGATCAAGGCAGATGAAGCTACTGCTTTTCGGACGCGGTTGATGTACGCTAGGATCTTTGTGGAGATTCGGGCAGGGGGAGCTCCCTAAGATGGTGGAATATGAGATCCCTTCTGGGGAGGTGCTCACCCAGAAGGTGGAGTATGAGTGGGTCCCACCTACCTGTTCACGATGCTCCTGCTTCGGACATCTGGCCAGTGCATGTTCGGGGGTTGGACCTCCGATGGAGCCTCCGAGTTCGACTCCAGACGCCACCTGCGATATGGATTTCTGAGATGATAGTGTAGAGGAGGTCTTAGAATGGGAGGATACTCATCCTGTGAGTGATGGTGGTTTGAGCATCGTTGTCTCTACTCAGCTTGCTTCCTCGGGCGGGGCGAAGTCCACTTTCCAGGGGTAGAGTAGTATAGTCACTAGAGGCATGGTAGCGTCGGAGATTGAGGCAAGAGGGGAGGTCGGATCATCTGGAGGGCAGGTCTACTGTAGGAAGAGGCGTGTTGTTGGCCTGTTGAGAGATGGCCCTTCCACGGCAGTGGGACTTGCTACAAACAGAGAGGAGATGGTCTGTGTTGACAACCCTGCCTGGGCGTTGGTTCTATCTCAGGTCGCTCCCCAACAGACGGCTCCGACTGGGATGGAGGAGGATACGTTAGCGACGGTTGTGGCACCTGCCCCTGGTGCCGAACCGGGAGATTTCACTGGGGACCCCACTTCTCATTAATTAATGGCCATTATCGCCTGGAATGTGAGGGGGCGTGTTCGCTAGGGAGGTGGAGAGAGATTTGTGGGGTGCTCCACAGAGAGAAATGTGACATATCTATTATATTAAAATCCAAAATCAAAGGTGAGAAGACTCTTACTCGACGGACTACTGCTACTTGGGCCCAACTGCACAACCTGGCTCTCTGTGACATGGCCAGGATTTGGGTTCGATGGAACTTGAAGAGTTGGGATGGTGACTTGATTTTGATGACTGAGCAGTTGATTGCCATCTCCTTCGTGAACAAGGATGGCTTCCGGTTCTTGCTGGGGGCTGTCTACGGACATAATGACAGAAGGAGACGGGAGTCCTTATGGAGCGACATCTCCCGTGTTTCATCTGTTGCTGACTCGTCGGGCCTTCCTCTACTCTTTATCGGGGACTTCAATGCCCTTCTGCACCACGGGGAGAAGCTGGGAGGTCGTCCGGTCCCAGATTCTATCCTTTATGATTTTCAGAGATGTCTCCTTCTTTCGGGCCTTCGGGGATTGACTCGCTCAGGCTTCATATGGACTTGGCACAACAAAGCTTCCCATAACAGGGTTGCTTGTCAGCTGGATCGAGCTCTGGGAAATGGGGAGTGGTTCCGTCACTTCTCCAACACTTCAGCTGAGGGTCTGGCTGCTGGGACTAGTGACCACTCCCCTATCTAGGTTGGCTTCACGGCTCGATTTCCTGGAAAGTCTCGCCCGTTCAGATATAACAACAATTGCTATCTATCAGAGGGCTACCTGGAGGCTGTTACGGAGGTGCTTACTAGCGGGCAAGAGGGGACGGCCCAATTTTGTTTGGTTCGTCGTCTCAAGGCCACGAAGAGAGCCCTTAGGAGTTGGGTGAAGGGGTTGCCCAAGTCCACCTTAGAAGATAAGGAGGTGGAGTTGCGGACCCTGCAGCAGGATATGCAAGCTGACATGCTGAATGGGGACCTGGCGGCTAGAGAGAAGGTACTGGTGGGTGAAGTCAACATCCTGAGGCTGTAGAAGGAGATTAGCTCGGCTCAGCGAGCCAAATGTTCCTGGCTGAAGGATGGCGACCGTTGCTCCAAGTTCTTTTATGATATTATTCGGACCAGGCAGAATAGGAATCACATCTCCCAGCTGTTTGATGCTGATGGCACTCTGGTGGGGACGCCGGCTGAGATCCAGGACGAGGCTGTTAGGTACTACTCTGCGTTATATTTCCAGACTGACTATCTTTCCGTGTTCCCAGAGGTTGTTACGAAGAGATTGGTGACCCCTTATGGGAATAGCATTCTTCTTGCTCCTGTTACATTGGAGGAGGTGGAATCTATTATCAAGGCGGCGGATCCCAACAAAGCTCCTGGTCCGGATGGCTTCAGCAGTGGTTTCTTCAAACGCCATTGGGATATTCTGAAGCATCAGGTCGTAGAGGTGGTCCAGGAATTCTTCACCAATAGGAAGCTTCTGAAAGAGCTTAATCACACTTTCCTGACCTTAGTGCCGAAGAAGGAGAAAACGACAGCTTTGGCGGATTTCAGACCCATTACGTGTTGTAATTATCTTTATAAGATAATTACACACCTTATGTGCCGACGGATGAAGGGGATCATGCAGGAGTTGGTATCCCCGAATCAGGCTGCGTTCATCAAGGGGAGGTCGATAGCTGAGCATAGCCTCCTGGCCCATGAGATGGTGAGGGGATTCAGCAGACCGGGAGGGGAGAAAGCCTGTGTTAAACTGGACCTGAGGAAGGCATATGACATGGTCAATCGTGACTTCCTCTGTCATCTGATGTCTGTCATGGGATTCGCGGATCACTGGGTTGAGATGATCAGGGAGTGCATTACGTCCCCTACTTTCTCTGTTCTCATCCATGGTATTCCTTATGGGTACTTCCAGAGCAACCGTGGTATCAGGCAAGGTGACCCATTGTCCCCTTACCTGTTCACGCTAGTTATGGAGTACTTTACGTGTTTGATGGATCTGGCAGTGCACCGTGGACGACCGGTACCTCTGTTTCGGAGGATGGTCTTCCCAGTTACTCACCTTATTTATGCTGATGACCTTCTAGTCTTCATCCAGCCTTCGCCGGAGGGGTTACAGACGCTTGCGACTATTATGGAAGACTTGCAGTCCTTTTCGGGTCTCCAGATGAACAGGGATAAGAGTAGGGTCTACTTCAGCTCCCTGTGCACCCGAAAGGAGGAGCGGGCTGAGGTGCTGGGTATCGCAAGGAGTGATCTTCCGGTGCGGTACCTAGGGGTGCCTCTCACAGTCAATTATGCTCGGGATCAGGATTGCACGAGTCTGGTTGAGTATGTCCAGAGACGAGTAGACGGTTGGCAAGCAGCAGGTCTGTCCTTTGGCGGTCGCATCAAGTTGGTCAGATCAGTGATCTCGGCTGTGGCCCATTTTTGGCTGCAGTCCATCCTCCTACCTGTGGCCACTATCCGCCGTGTGGAGCGATTATGTGCCGACTTCATCTGGAGGGGGGGTTTGCATGCGATCTCCTGGGACCAGCTCTGCCGTCCCAGGAAGGAGGGAGGAGTGGGGCTCCGTCCGCTGCTAGAGATCAGGGAGGCCTCTGCGCTTAAGCTGGCCTGGAGATTTATCAGCAGGGGTTCTCTCTGGGCGGACTGGATGCACAGTAGATGTTGGCCCATTGATTATATTATGTTTTTGAATATGGTTAATCTGTTAAGTTTAGCACTTTATTATCACTAATCTTCATACTATCGCTAAAAGCATTTCCACTTATACTTATACCTTTGGTGATATGTGCCTACTAGTTTACATATTAGTGATATGAGCTTATCTATCTTAAATTTAATCGGGTTGCCAAAAATTGAAACTATGTTTTTGATTGTGGTCATTCAATTAAGTTTAATCATTATGATATCACTAACATTTATGCTATCGCCTTAGCACTTATACTTAAACTCAGCATTGTCCTAATGTGCATTAAACCTATCATAGTTGCTACTATGTATATTGCTTTGTTCGTCTAACATGTACATGCAGAAAAGCAATAAGCAAGATCAATTTGGACATATGCAATGAAGAAATCATGGTGGGCCAAAGACGATGGATCCCACAAGATTTTTCTGAACCACCCGACGACATCTCTGGAGCCACGCACCGGGGGTTCCGCTGCCCGGTCAGCGGACGGGGGTCGAGGGGACAGCGCCCCTCGTCGGGGGTTCGGGGGCGAAGCCCCCGAAAGGTATTCAGTTTTTATAAACTGGATATCTTTGGACAGCTGCCGCCAAGGGAAAAAGTCAGCACCTATCAAAGAAAGAAGCCAAGCAATGCCATCATCATTTCAAGACTCTGAAGAAGCCTGCACCTGCCTAAGTTTATCTGGAGTCTGTAATGAGTCTTAGGAATTATTGTAAACACAAAAAATGGATGGAAAAATCGAAAGCTAGGGCAAAAATAAGCCCAGGATCATTTTTGGTGGAAAACGGCATACCGACGGTATACCGGTTTTCGTTCACAGAAAGTTTCTGTTTACAAAACCGGCATACCGACGGCATACCGGTCCATACCGACGGTATACCGCTTCCGAAACGTTGAAATTCCAACGGTCGGATTTCCAGCCATTAATGATCCCAACGGCTATATTTCTAGCCGTTGTAATCCCAGACCGGTATACCGCCGGTATGCCGGATCATACCGGCGGTATGCCGATTCGTGACTGAAAAGTTGCCTTTGGCTTCTTTTCAAGCTTTGGTTATAAATAGCCTTGAACCCTTTCATTCAAGGTTGATGCTTTGAGCCTAAAAATTTCTAAACCACCAAAGCCTATCCACAAACAACTCTACAAAGCTTTCATTTGCCATTCACAAATTGTGTTAGAGTTATTGAGTTGAAAAGTGAGATCTTCATCCTATTATATAAGGAGATCAAAACCTATTGTGAAAGGTTGAAGTTGGAGAGTCTTCGTATCCAAACTCTCGGTTGAAGTTGGTGAGTCTTCGTATCCAAACTCTCGGTTGAAGTCGGAGAGCCCTTCGGATTAAAGCTCTTGTGTAAGAAGTTGGCGAGTTCTTCGGATCCAAACTCGTGTGTAACTATTTGCTCAAATAGTGGATTAAAGCCGGAGAGAGTTCCGGGACTGGACTGCCTCTTAGGAGGATACCAGGATACATCGGGTGTCGGTATTGTGTTTGCTTCTTCTCTTGCACTTATATTTTTAAATTGCCAATTAGCTTGTGCTAAGTGCTTGATTAGTTAGCTTGACCCTATTCACCCCCCTCTAGGGTTCCTACAGTAGATACGTGAAGCAGGGTAGTTTTTGGACGTGCACTACTGACAACAACCACTCAGTCACGTTCAAGACTATCCTGAGACACATGGGGGTGCTCAAGTCTGCTATCCGGAGGGTCATGAAGGACGGGTCGGGCACGGACCTCTGGCTGGACCCTTGGATAGATCGACGGTCGCTGTTGGACATCAGAGGATCTCCGACTCATCAGGAGGACATGCGGGGTCTGACATGCAGGCGCATCATTCGTGATGAGGAGTGGCGACCTGATTCGTATCGGTTCACTGAGGAGCTGGGTGGGAGCATTTTATCTATTTCCATTGATCCGACGCTGCCTGCGGATCGGTAGATTTGGGAGCCGACAGGAGCATCTACCGGGACGGGGGAGTTCCAATTCCGTAGCTGCTACAACCTTATCCGGCGAGCTTTTCCGTTGTGTTCCGATTACGAGTTCGTTTGGTACAAGGGTCTGGCCAGGAAGATGCAGTTGTGTGTCTACAAGTTTCTACTGGGCCGCCTCTTGACTAGAGATCGCCTGAGGTCGTTTGGGGTGCCGATTACGGATCCCACATGTGTGCTGTGCGGGTTGGAGCCTGAATCTATAAAGCATATCTTCTTCGAGTGCACTCTGGCTTGGCAGATATGGTCGGAGCAGATTCGGTTATTGGGAGTGTGCGCCTCCAAAAAAAGTGTGGGGGACATCATCACGGATATCCGAGATAGCAGGGGTAGGGGGCAGGACTGGTTCCGAACAGCCAAAGTTCGTCTGGCTGCTGCGGTATGGCATGTATGGCGGGAGCGAAACCGTCGGATCTTTGAGGGGATGGTCACCCCCCAGTTGGTATTCTCCATAACATTGAATATGATGTAAAGGCTATGGAGAATTGATGAGAGTTGAGTGGGAGTTCCACTCTGTTTGTATGTTGTAAGATTATGGCTTATCTTTTGGAATAAAATTCACCTTATTTCCACATATATATATATATATATATATATATATATATATATATATATATATATATATGGACCCTCAAATTTCATGGGACCTTGAGCGGTCGTCCTGGCCAGGGCGGCCCTGAAGATGATTAAACATCATTTTCTTCTTAATGTATATGGATAACTATTGAAACTCTATCTAAAACTTCCGTAACATTTATCTTATCCTCAAACCTTTTGACTATTTCTTTTTCATGTCAAGAGACCCAATAGTTTCCTTAAAGTCTTATTCATAAGTGGAGTAAATTTATATTCAATGAACGAAAATGTCCTTGTAATACAAATTTGTATGAGTAGGAATCAAAACCCTTAATTCTCTTATATCTCCCAAATTTTGTTTTGTGTACTATCAGGAAACCTCCACTTTCAAAGAAGATGAAGGATTTTTCATATTTTTTGTTTTTATGTACATTCATTTTCGATTTAACTATGTAATTCTCCTTAGAGTATATGGCGCCTATATATTTTATTTTTGTTATTGTTTTTTTTTTTTTTGAGATGCTCGGCCATATGCACGGAACTTTGTGCACGATGTAGTGCATGCCTGTTAGGTCAACTTCTTCCAACTCCCATCAAATAAAATATAAGGAATAATACGCCCTCGTGGTTCGATCCACTGATCTTTCGTCACCCAGTCGTGATCTTATACCTCTCCTCGGTAACCACAATAGCCACTCGAGTTCGATATTTTTGCTAGAGGATATCAATAATTGACTATTGGTAGTCAAAAATTGGATATGGAAGAGAAGGGGGTAGAATAATAGATTTTCTCTTTCTTAAGTAACTCATTGCTAGAGGAAATGGAAGCATAATTTGTTATCTTCAATCTTTTTTATGCACTGTTAGTGTGTGTGTATTTTTTTTAGATACCCGACGTTATATATGGAATTTTGTACACGTTGTATTGTAATTTTTTTTTGGGTCCACTATCTCCAACTCTTATTAGTTTTATAAATGGAAGAAATAATAGTTACTCGAGTTCGGCTAGTCAATGGGTTGTGGGTTGGCTTGTATTGCTCATCAATAAATATGTATTGGTGTTCGAACATAGAGATATTGATATTTATTGAATATGTGGGCCAAGTCTCCCAGTGTCAATGCGAGGGTTTAACGTTAAAGTGTGTAATCATATCTTTTGAATCTGTTTCTCATATTAGTTGTACCATAGATTATAGGTATTTATAGTTTTATTCGTGATTTTGTAAAAAGTCAATATTTTACAATCCTTTCCCTCTTTTTTTTCTTGCTCAACAGAAGAGAAACAAATTTTGTGTTAATTTTATACGGTACCAAGCCTACAAGTCAACAAAATCAGCTTCCATCAACAAGAGCGATTTACCTCCTATCACTAGCCAACCATTGGCCTCCCGCTATCACAGGACCCTACCCTTTTAAAATTCGGACAAGAGAGCCAGTGGAAGGCCGCCACGTGGCATGCAGTCACGCCCGCAGTCGAGGATTCACAATGGCGCTTTGAGCAAAAAATAAAGTGGGTTTTGTTGATGGTTCTATTTCAAAACAGATCTCTGTAACTAGCAACGTTACTAAAGAATTCAAGAGAGAAACTAGTATTGGAAAATTATGGCATTTATGTACAAATATATTTATCAGTTACAACGACATGGCAGGTAGTTGCCACACATCCTAAGAGCAGCCAGCAACTCGGTCATCCTTAGCCCACGGCATCAATCTGTTCAATTTATCAGACTTAAACAGTCATCAGCAAAAGACTCTGAGAAAGATGATGGAGAGAACAAATGGTTAATAGTGACATAGTGTAGCAACTGGGACTAAGCATAAAAGACCTTTTGACACAAATAATGTTGAGAAAGGAAAAAAAAAAAAAAAAAAAACTTGTGACATTGACTCGTTAAGCAAAACTGAAGGTCTCAGAAAAAAAATCTTACAAGAAAATAATCCACCAACCATCAGTCAATCACTATACTACGTATTCAAGTCAAGAACATATGTTGCATAGATACGGGCACCACTACTTAAGGACACAGATAAACGGATACGTGGGTCCTAGTGTATTTTTCGAGTGTCTGTGGAGCGTCCAATATATGTGTCCAGCACAACATGGTCCAAAATTTTGAAGTACCGGTGCTTCCTAGGCTGACAGAGTAACTATAAAACCAAAGGCACTGATAAATTAAGCATACATAGTGTGTGTGTAGAAATCCAGCTGCTATGTTCATCAACCGAGAAATCTGAGAAATCTCTCGATAGTGTTTACACATCCTTGCAAGCTGGATTACCTCATCTCGACATCCTCGATTGCAAATTTTACAGCCTGTGAGGACGGTCTAGTGGATGATTTCGACATGTTACCGTAATATTGTGACTAAAAATGGATGCAGATTAATTGCTATGAGAAGCGCTAGCGTAATGTAGCTACACATAGGGGTTGAATAAACACACATTTCATATTTGGATAACTAAGACCTGTAACTTCATAGTTTTGTCATCACATCTGCAGACTGATGCATTGAAGCATATCTTAGAAATGTACAATGCCTATTTGAGTCAGAATGATAATATTAAGAAGCAATAAGAAAGTGACCTTCTAAGTAGGGGTTTCTACTACAGACTATGCTACCGAAGCTCAAGAGCAGACAGGGCATCGAACACGACCTTTAGATTCACATTCGCTGCAAGGTGTCAAGCTCGATGGCACACTTCCGTCGTCAAGTGGCTGAAAAAAATCATCAAACATGCTGAAACCACCAAGAGCTGCTCCTTGCCTGACTGAGCCCACTCCTTTGCATTGTGAGCATGCTATCATCCTAAGGCCACCACATCTCTTACACATACCCAAAGAGCTGCATTGAGTTATACAAAGATAAAAGACATAATAAACATGCTAGAAATTGACTGTATATTGACACTTAATATCCATTAGCGATCGGCCACACACCCAAGTTGAGCCCTCAGGTATGGCTGACAATTTTGCAGATGTAAATGTAATAAGTGTATGAAGCATGCATAGATATGACACAGTGGCAACATGGGAATACACGAAATCATATAAAAAAAAACTTGGATACAACGATAAAATTGTCATCATCATCCAAGCCTTCTCAGAATGGGATATGTTACGAAACATAAAAAAAATCCAGAAAAGAATTGACAATTTTTTTTATAATCAGCTGTCGATGTGCATCAACCCTCTCTCTATATTGGTGTCAAATTTGTGGTCTGGGTAACTATGAGCATGAAATGGTTATGCCATAAAACCTAGACCGCAAGTTGGCGGGTAGGTAGAGTATCTTTTGGATATGCAATTTAGGCACATTCAACTGAGAAGCATCCTCCAAGCTCCCCTAGACTACAAAAAATCTAGACAAAATGCAATATTATAAGTTTGTTATAGTGAATTGCATTCATCTCTATGACACATTAAGTCAAAGATTTGGGATACGGCAGTTGTAATAAATCATAGGGTATGAACACTACATATATAGAATTAGATAGTAAATACTCATGTTTCGGTCTTTTGTAGGTCTGTTAGGAAAAGCAAGGTTTCAACATGGTTTAATCTTCTAGTTAGGGCCGGACTTAAAACATGATCTGAGGTTTATTATGATATAGCTTTTTAAAAGCTGGACCTAAAACATGGTCTTAGGTTAAGTATGATATAGCATTTAAAAAACATTTAAATACTTAGGTCACATTTGGTTTGTGGAATAAGGAAAGTCATTTTCTTCACGTGTTTGGATGCTAAAGAAATGAGCAGGAAAGGAAAATAGTATCCAGAGTAAAGAAAGATACGGGGAAATGGTCCCCCCCCCCCCCCCCCCCCCCCCCCCCCAAAAAAAAAAAAAAAACTCTTACACAGGTATATGTGTTTTAAATCGTAGGGTCCCCTTGTAACTGAATCCTAGTTTAGTCCCTGTTGTTTAGATCCATGAGATATGATGTTGAATTGGGCCTGGGCCTGGGCCCATTTGACTTAGAAAGATAAATCATTTTATAACATTACCAAATTTGAATGCTCAACCGACCAAAATTTTGTTAGTCCCGAGGCGTGGATATAGATGGAAAACAGGAGTTCAGCAAGCCTACACAGTAGGCGCCACAGATGAGTAATTAAGCAAGCCTACACAATAAGTGCCACAAATGAGGAGTTTAGCAAGCCTACACAGTAGGTGCCACAAATGAGATAGATCTCAAGAACAAAGTCAGGCCTCCCTACTCAGTAGGTGCCTTAAAACCTGAAGAACGAGTTACAGAGGAACAGAAGAAGAAGAAGAGGAGGATTAAATTTGCTGGGGGTGCAAAAACACCGTTGCTCAAAGCAAGATTCGTCTCTATACGATCCGCTTCCAGGAACCAACAAGTTCAAGAGAACTTCTGGAACGCTCGTCAGTCAATATTTGTGACTTGAACGGGCTTCCTGAACTTTACGGACTCCCTTAACTCTCTTCTTTGGTGCATCTTGGAAAGGAGGCAAGGGGGCTCTATTTATAGAGTGGAGTGAGACCTCACCATCTCTCATATCCGATGTGGGACTAAAACACCAATACTCTAAAATAGAGTTTGATGTTTTACATCATCCCACAATCAACATAGTCGAGTGCTAGCCCACGTCTTCCCCCCGAACACTCCCGTGCATGCACGAGACAACCTGGAGTCCGTGTCGAGTCCGAGCCCGCACAACAAAAATCAACTTACGTCCTTGTTGAAATTAATCATTTTCCTCTAAGTAAAATCACCCACATGGTTTCCTCCTTAGGGTCACCACCCCATGTGCATATCCCAACAACACATACTCATATATATGTTGAGATAACTCATGGTGCTTTTCCAATGTGGGACTAAACTTTACAAAGCATGTTGAGAGCAAGCTCTCTTCATGTCAAGGAGCAAGAGTACCAACAAATTTCATAGTTAGGACGCTTGTGATAAAATTCGTGACGACGAAAGTATGAGTATAAATTGGCGCACTGCAAGTAAAATACATTGAAAAAATGGGTCAAATATTCGTCAAATGGAAATATCGAGGTCAGAAAGTTCACATGCTTAAACAAGTTGTCAAATTTGCTTAATTAAACAGGTTCTACAACGTTTTTTGGGCTAATTTTTTCAACAATTCATACGAAAGGTTTGAAACTTCACGTGCTTAAAATTCACATACTGATTCGAATCTTTTAAAAGTACGCAAGTATTATACATTTCTGAAAGATACAGAAAAATTTGCGTATAATAAGAGTTTTATTCGGGTGATGGCTAACAAGTAGCAACCAAAAGATAAGTAGCAGCTAGGAAAATGTTAACTTTCCAGACAGCAGGAGTACTACTATTGTTAATGACACAAAAGTTGGAGTCATTATCAAGATGGCATGAAAGTTGTAGCAGAAGAAAGCCTAATTTTGAAGCTAGAGAGGAGCACCTCCTCTGGGAAGCAGAGATGAAGGCGTCCACCTTTGGGGCAGCAATGGTTGCACACAGGAGCAAGGTACCAACCCCAAATCCTGCTATCTCACTTGCTGTGATGTTATCCATCCTCCCTCACTCACTCAATCCCTTCTTTCTTAGTCTGCTCAGCTAAGCAGGATAAGTATGGAGTGGATTGGTAGGGTCCAGATATGAGTCCATTTTTGTTCTCCCACCAAAACAAACGTTCTTGTTCCACTCAATGTTTGCCGCATGTCAAATTATTGGTCAAAAGTAATGAAAATATTTAATGCTAAGGCCATCTCCAATGGGGGTCTTTATCTCTCATATTAATTTCTATGATAGAAATCTTCTTTAGGAAAAACACCTCCGGATATAGATTTATACAATATTTTTTATCCTATGTGGCGGTGATTTAGGATGTAATGTTTATACGTATAAAAACTCTCATAGAATTTTTTTATTTCTCGTACCAATTAATATTGGATCTCACGTCATTAAATTGATCATTTCATTTGTTGTCGCGTAGGATAGAAATGGAGAACCATTGGATAGTATTTTTTGTGTCTACAATTTCTTTATAGAAACTCTACCAATTATGATGAAATTTTCTTAAAATGACAAGTAGGTTAGAAACTCAATTTTAGAAATTCCATTGGAGATGGACTAAGGTCATTGGAATCTCCAATGGGGATTTCTATTTCCCCTATTTCTATTTGGAAAAAAAAATAACTCCTCCCAATTGTGGTTTTTATCCAAATTTCTATCCTAGATGGTGTTGATGTAGGATGGAGACTTTCTACGAGAGCTTCTACATGTAGAAACTCTCATAGAAATTCTCCATCTCTCATGGCAATTATTATTGGGCCCTACACCTTAAATTGATCATTTTATTTTGTGGCACATAGGATAAAAATGGAGAACAATGGTAGAGTATTTGTGTGTGTGCAATTTCTACGTAAAAACTCTACCAACTAGGATAGAAATTTACAATGCCAAGTAGGACAGAAACTTAATTTTAGAAATTCTCATACCAAATGGGTTACAACTCATTTACAACTACCTACATGACAGTTGATAAACAGTTGATAATTGGCTATCAAAATCCCTCCCCCCACACACACACCCACACACACACACACCACCCCCCAAACCCTTCCTATGTTCGACAAAATGGTTTTGCTCCGGCCTGGACATAATCTTTTCTCCTTGCTTTCAGGAATAAAAAATGTTCATATTGTATATAGCATTCGTATAATTATATGTCAAGTATACAAATGATATATGCTTTTTATTGCAACCTAAAATTCAAGTGATAAGAATTCTAAACTTACTATGAAAAAAAAAATGCCCAAGCGCATGTTTAAATTGTAATTTACATCCCTTTACTTTTCATCCAGATCTCTGTTTGGTACAAAAGGTAAGATACGAACCAAATGACTTCCATTATAGATGGACATTTTTTCAAATATGAATTCATTTTGAGGCTCAAATGAACGTTTTTGAAATGCTAGCTCAAGGAACATCCAAAAAATGGTCTTTTGAGCAAAATGGAGCTATAATCCAACAATAATCAAACTTCTGACAGTGGCACAGTGGGGCATCTACAATGAGTTCTTCCTTAGGTAATACTGTTTCCATCTCAATCATTCCTTGCAGAAAAGGACTTACATTTGGTAACTCATCAAGTTCAGTTTTGAATTACATGAAAATCTCAAGCATTAGAATTTCTCATATAGTGGAAATATCATTTTTCCTTGAAACAGGTCACACAAACAATTCAAATATGATCAATGAATGAATGAACAAATGCATTGCTTATGTCTGCTCCAACGAAATCTCAGACAGTCGATCGCGCCTTTGACGTTTGGATTGAGGCAATGCTTTCTCCAACATGGTAGTCCCCTCAAACATGAGTATCCAGTGTTCTAAAGCAAACTTTTCGACCTGCATATAGAGAACTGAAATTAACAAGCATTCAGAAAGAAAGAACAGGAGCCAGATTATAATAGAGGAGTCTTCACAAACAAAGCCGGTTAACTGACTTACCCGTTCCTTTGCCATTTTTACAAATCCAAACTTATTTATCCACATTGATTGTGAGCCTTCATCCACCGGGGCTATGAGATACTTAACGCCGCACTGAATCAGAATCATCTCGATTATTCCAAGAAGAGCTTGAAAGTAACCCTGCAATAAAGCAATCTCCTCCTGATGAGAACCTTATAGTTCATCAGTTTGATAAAATGACAATGGGACATGACCCCAGAAGGGTTATCAGTAAAAAAGTAGCAGACCGTCTCTTGAAGATACATTTCAGTGAATGTACTATAATTTTTTTTAAAAAAAACTAGAAAGATTGCAACCGTATACAATCTGAATCATCTCTTATTTGAAAAGTATACTCGGAGTGGTTAGAATTGTCATTGCATGGCATGCATGTCTCACCTTTCCTCGGTATTCTTCAGCTGTTGCAACCAATGGTAGTTCTGCAACATCCTGACCACATACCCTGACAAGTCCAGCTGATACAACGTCGGAGCTGAAAGTCACCAACACATGGAATGTTAAGGATGGTCATTAGTGACTTTTGTCCGATTCATGGTATTTCAAAGCTAAAACATCCAAATACACGAAATATGTACTCAAAGGTCCAGCACTGTTCAAGGATAGAGTCGAGGTTGCTTACTTTATGGTTATAATGGCGCAATATATTCCACCGAAATACTCTTTAGCTGCTTGTTGCCTGTAAAACATCCAAATAAAGTATAATTACATCATATGCATCTAAAATGAAATCCGCAAAGCAGTCAAAGCTGCACTGGAAAAATAAATTGTAGTAACAATAAAATAAATTAAAAAGAGTGACAATTTACCCATAAACCATAGCAGGTAGCATATCACAATCTTCTTTGAGTATAGGGTCATATACATCCTATAGATAACAAATAAAGTTAAAAAAAATTGCTGAATTGGAAGAACATGGACAATTCTCATATTCTAGAAACTGATAGGATTTATTATAACAGTTTGAATTATGAAGAAGATGTCACGTCACTCAAAAAATGTAGAAAATTGTTTAGTGACATGACAGGAAATACGTAAATCAATATTATAAACGATTTTCTTACAATAAACAAGGCCTAGCAAACTATAGGATAATCTAAATGAGAGAGATGAAAGAAGATCATTGAATACTACTGTCTCATGGTCAGTTTGTAAAGACCATATTTTACCAGAAAGTGACAAAAAATAATTTGAAACCGGCAATTCAAAGCATATAAGTTGTATTACACACAATACTTATCATATAATACAAATCGGAGGGGCGTATCCATGGTGTCAAATTACAGATGATACAGTTTTCCTATTTGTACGATACAAGACATCATATAGGATACATTGATACATATTAAGCAGTCCAAACCCAAAAGGAAACAGGCTTGACCCGGAACTTTCTGATGTTTAGTAGGTTTAACCTACTTAGTGGACAAATTTGTTCTTTAAACCCCACTCGTACTTATTAAAAACCCAATCTGTGATCCAGCTGGGGTTTTGTTTTATGTTGACACCGACTCCATACTCAATTTATAAATGTTATGAAGTTATGATGATTATGTAACTTCTGTTGTTTAATTTTCACTTCACTTATTGTTTGGCAATGTCCGTCTCCCACTCTCCCTTGATGTTTAATGATACTATTTACTGTTGCATAATACATTCAAATCCATATATGTATTTTGTCTTAATTATCAATCTATTTGCCTATGCTATAATGTTTTTATGATAACACAATAAACACTATGATAATCAAGCAGACTGATAGAATATACGTATTGCAATTTGACAACATGGCATTTTAAGGATAAATCTTTTGTAGTACAAGTATTTGTCACATTGTCTTTAGGTAGAACTTTAAGCAGGAAGCTCGATACCATTAATCCTAATAAATCTAGTTTATCAATGTATGGTTTCTTAAATGAACTATTTTCTATTTTTCACTTTAAAATTATGTATGAAAGGGAAGAAACTATCAGCCCCAAGGTTTCTTACCGAGCACTTACTTGATTTTGACAACACCACCACCATTAAGTGAGTATGAGACTAATGTGTAGTCTCTGTTTGTGGATTTCAATGTATCAAGGAAATCTATTTGCGGTGTTATTCATAGACATCAAGATGTAATGTTATACAACAAAAACGACAATAACAAGTCTTTATCCTAATTTTTGGGGTTGGCTGTTCGAATAGGGCCATGTCCTATGTAACAGTGACAAAACTCATAATCCTTTTTTAAAATCTCAACCCATGTTTTTTTAGGCCTATCTCTAGTCCTAGTGGCTCATTTAACTACCATATTATCACTCCTCCTTACTAGAGCGTCTATTGGTTTACATTGCACATGTCCAAACCACCTTAGGTGATTTTCTCTCAACTTGCTTAATTGGAGCCACCTCTAACTTCCCATGGATATGGTCATTTCTTATTATATCTTTTAATGTATTACCGCTCATCCATTTTAGGATTCTCATTTCTGCTATACTAATTGATGGACATGTTTCTTAATTGTCCAACGAACTGATCCATAAAGCATGATCGGTCTTATAACCGTCTTATATAATTTTCCTTTGAACTTCAAAGATATCTTCCCATCACAAAGTAGTCCAGAAGCACTGAAGCATTTCAACCATCATGTTTTAACTATGTTTAATATACTTAGCTACAATGATATGATTACCTATCTTCAAATAAAGTGACAACATGAGAGGTCCACAAATTGATGTTTGCTTAACACAAGCATAATTGGAGCACAAAATGAAAGATGAAGACAAGTTACTGCAACATACAATAGTGTCTTTTATAGGTGCTTTAGTGAAGATTGATACAAAATGCTATTGTGGGTGTGTCTAAGGCACGAGTATAAATATAGTAAGAAGTTAAAAATCCGAAGTTTTCTCAGTCGGCTACTAGTCAGAGGAAGCAACTGTAGTCGAGGCCTAGGTCATCAACGCCAAAGACATGTGATTTTCATAGAGAAATCCTAAGTAGGGTGCTTAGATAGTGAGATTTAGGATAATGATAACCATATGTGTTTGCCTATATACTCCATTTCCTCTCTTACTCTTTTATACTTCACTACATTTGTGATTTCATTTTAAAGCAATTTCTTTCAATACTAACATTACCTTGTTTCTTCTAGCAGTAGCTAGGATTTGCAGAAACCCTATTTACACCCCCATCTCCCTCTCTAGGATTGGCGACTAGGGTGACAGAATGACAGAAAGTAGCTCATTTTGCAACTATTTTCAATTTCTCGTCCCATCAACATTCCTTGATGTTGCTTAAACAATCAAAAGTCAAAGGTGAAGATAAAGAATATCATCTGGTCCATCTATTAACTTCACTTCCACTCTACTTGATAAACTATTGAGAAAAGGTAATCATGCAAATTGATTCAGGCATGTTTCAGCCAATAAGGATATAAGTAATAATCAGGGATTCAGCTCCAACTTTTTGTACCAAAACAAAAACAGCAAAAAATACTCTGAAGATCTGCAATATTGTTAATTTCCCTCATAAAAAATTTTGTCAAACCTAGTCTACCAAGAATTTATGTTTGTTGAACATTATTTATGTTGAGATCCAGTTCCCGTTGTCGAACTCAAACTACTAAGATCATAGTAAGATGGTGTTGATTCATGTGTCATGCATAGACATACGTACAAGCACATTGAGTAGTCCTTTCAGCAACAAATTAAAAACAGTGATGAAGTTCCACCACCAATTCAATTACGAAAGGATTTTAACCATCAGAGATAAATCAAATGTATAATTCATAAATTTTGCACAAAATGGTCAGTAACAAAAAATTTCTAATGCATCTAAAAAAATCTCAGCGAACTTAACTATCAATAATAAGATTTGACTACTTGAGCAAATCTAACCTTAAAAAGTGCAGTTGCTTTCTGGAAGAATGACTCATTTTGACATGTCCTATGCCTTCTTCCACCTAATAGTTGCCATTGCACATTAGTTCCACCTCCACACTTTATATCTGTCTCTCCAGTCTCTCTCTTTAACACACTAATCAGCCATTCAGGAACAGGTACGGGTCCTCTTTGGACTTCATGTTGTAAGTAACCAGAGATTTTAGTACACTCTGCAGAGCAAAACCAATTATACCATGGCCGGCAACGTTCCTGTTTCAAAAGACAGCTAAGTAATACTCTGGCAGATTCAACAGAGAATTACAAAAAAGGAAAATAAAAACATAGCTAATAAATTTTCCACATAGAATGCGGTATTATATATCAGAGATCTTGCATGCTACCTTTAAACTGCATATTCCATTAGCCTCCAAGCAACCAACATGATACATCTTCTCACACTGAACAACATGGCAAGAAATCATCATCATCATCATGAGTTTTAAGTTTTAACTACTAAGGAGATAAAATACACTATCCATAAAAGCGAGTTACTAAGCATACCTGTCCACAGAATACAATTGCATCAGGACGGAGCAAATCAATTACAAACTCGTCATCTCTGTATACCATATAACATGTAAAGTATAGAAAATGGAAACACAGAATAGAGTTATATTATGTAGAGAATGATGAAAATACTTACTGTTCAAGGATAGCTAGCTCTGTTTGGTTGGCAGAATATGACTTAAAAAAAAAAAAAAAAAAAAAACTTACTTGCAAAGGGCACAACAACCCTCTGTTAGTTGTATAATTACACGTCTCAACCGCAAAGCAGCTGGTTTGCCAGCATCAGGCACTACTTTGGAGACTGTTCCAAGTTCATCTCTGCAAGATGAACAATACCATTCAACACTAGCATCAGTGGTACATGGTGAACCCAAGCAAACTGCATTGAAGATAAGACATAATTAGCACGTTGAAAAGTTTAATAAAGAAGGGCACACAAAAGCTGTTGACAGCTAACATATTGACAACTAACAAAACTCCGACTTTAGATTCTTGAATATTGCCATATAACCCGCCTAACATTTAGATAATCGTGCGTCATATGATTCGGGAAGCACCAACTTTCATGGACAGGTACACAGAGTAATAGAGTCATATTCTCTCATAAACAAAGATAAAAAAAACATTTGGAAAATAGAAAACAACAAATAGGAAAGGCAATTACAGAAATCAGCAACTCTTTAGATGAATCACAAACAATAGCTTTTCATTATAGAAGACAAATATAAGTTTTGTAGTGATCTATATTCTTTATTTTGTCGGAAGGCACTATCATAGAGATCCATACCTTTTTGTAAATGTCATTCTTTTGCGCCATTTGGCTCGTGTCATAGAGAAGAATATTTTGCTATAGCAAGTTATATCAAATCACCTTCTCATACACTCTTTTCTAGTCTAGAAGAACTTAGACGACACAACTTGGTTGTGTTAGCTTCAACTTCATAACAAAAAGTAGGTTTACGTACCTACCTATCAAATGACCTTCTAAGTTTTATGGCAAGAGTCTTCTCTTGCCCATAGCTACCATGTCTAAGAATTTGGCACTACCCGAAAGGGTTGAAGTGAAGTTGACAGATGGTCATAAAAACATGTCAATTTGTTTGTGGAGCTCTTGTTTTCCGTAGCCGACACTGTACTGATTGGAGAATACTTGGATGATGATGATATAATTGAAAGACAAAAAGATGAATTGGATGTATGAATCAATATTCTAAATAAGTAGCACAATGTATCATAACGGAAAAAAAATGAGAATGAAAAATCAATTTTAGAACAAGTGATGCCTTCCAAAAAATTTGATATCATTGCTAGCCAACTACACTCTTCAAAAGGAGAACAGTTAGTAGTATAGGCACAATTTATATGTTCTTCTGAAAACTTGAACATGTTTGCTTAACTAAAGAAGTTAACAAGTGCAGTCTGCAAAGGATAAAGATAACTGTTACGAATTCCCGCTATAAGGTAACGTCATGGATAGACAAGACTAGGGTTGAATGGCTTGTGGAATTCATAATGGCACAATTCTTTCCGTCGATTTGAATTAGGAATGAGTGGTGATATTGGGAAATCCAAAAGAAAAATGGCACTTGGATTAAGCACATCACCTGTATGAAAGGACTTTCTGCATTTGCCACAAGAAATCATCTCTCCTTCACCTCCACAAATTGTACAAACAGAAGTCAATTTCTTATGATTTGACAAAGAGGTTAATTCATGTAATGAAATGCCCTCGGAAGTGTATATGTTCCGATAGCTGCAAAAGGACAGGTAATCATCAGAATTATGGAAACTATAACTTAAATGTCTTTATTTAATATATCAAACAAACAAAAACACCAATGATGCCTACGGTTGGCGCCTTGACGAAAAACCAGCATGAGCCTCGAACATTGAAGGGCTAACCTGATTATAAGATAAGAAAACATATTAAGTTCTTGGTTTTCGGGCATATGCTTGAATATACATGGTCTAAGTTTCAAAACACTTACCACTCGATCACAGTGGTTACAAAGGATACCATGTTCATGTTTAGAACCATCCAGTACCATCTGCATAGAAATTGACACTAATCAGCTGAAAGATGTAATTTACTAGTGGAAGATAATCACTAGAGAAAGTATAATAACAATCCAGCGACCTCTCCGTTTGAACGATAAAACAATTTAGCTCCAATTTGGATATCATCGAAAATTGTTCGGTGCAAATCACCGGACCTGGACAAAAAGTAGCAGAAACACTATACTTAGCACGGGAATCCTTAAAATAAATACAATGTGATAATAGATTAAGAGCCTCTCTGTGCACAGGATAAACAAAGGGTTCTTGTAAATCTGGTGAAGTTGGCAACCTAAGAATAATATCAAATAGATAAAGGGAACCCAGCTGACATGCTAACCAAGGATATCCCGGTGGAGAAGTTCAAGGCGGCCTTGAATTCTGTCAAAGTACTTCGGTTGGAAGAAAGTTTGCGGTCTCGATAGAAGGTTGTAGGACCAAGGTTCGAAGTATTGGGATCGGCAATATCGGAGGTTTCGGAGTATTGGATTTTTTGGTATCGGAAAGCAAATAATTATTAATAAATTATTAACATTTTAGAAAATATATTTTATACATTTAGGCATAATTTTAATATTTTTCAGTGTTGTTTCTTAGTAGTTTTGAAATTGAATGAAATAATAGTCACCTTTACCGATTGATTTACATACGATAGATAAGTTTTCTTCTTTTACATGCTTTTATAACTTTTCTGTGCTTTTACACCATTGTTGATTGGTCTTTTTCGTTCAATTTTCTTTGCCGAATTGACCGGAAAAGAGATCCCCAATGTCGGTATCGGTCAGTATCGGGTATCGGTTGGTATCGGATCGGGACATGTCAAACCGTATCGGTATCAGCCGTATCGGATCGGTATCGGCCGATACTGTGAACTATTATTGTAGCAGTTTCGCGGTTATTGGGCGAACTCGTAGCAATACTATTTTCTCGGTTTCTGGTTCAGGACCGTGCTAGAGGACGTACTTCAGTTTTGGACAAGATTGAATCGGTGGAAGTTTCTTAGTTCTAGACAAAAACCATGAAATAGGGAGAAATAGGTTTCATAGCTAAAGTTAAGGAGCCTAGAGCATCACAACCGTCACTAAGGTTGCTAGAGGAACATCTTGTCAAGGTGGAGATTGTTAGATGCGGCTAGTTTTCATTCAAAGTGCTACAAGCGCCTACTCAGAACTTGATGAAGCTCGTGTGTCGAAACCATCAAAAACATCAAGTATCAACAGAACGACATACCGACGATGCATACTTGAAAGCGAACAAATCGTCCATCAAGTTTTGAGTTGGATTTCACAAACGGCATACCAGTCGACCCGACATACCACTATCATGCCGACTCGGCATACCGTCGTCGGGTCGAGATATGCTCATTTTAATGAGCATATCAGATTTAAAGGTTGGGTTTCGACAGTCCAGATTGCACCTAGGCCTAGGTTAAGTTATGGGGGGTTATTTAATACTTTAATACCTCCACTAGTCCACTTTGTTGGCGGAGAAGTACTTGAGGCTATTGATTGCTAAAAGCTAGGGTTTTCTGGGTTTTGCTAGGGACTATTAAAAGAGTCCTTCAGATAGGTTGAAGGAGAGCTCGTTGGAGATTTCGGTAAGGAGAGGGTTGTGGTTTCAGTTTGCTTTGTAATCCTTTCGTAAGGGCGCATTGATTCAATAAAAACTCTCCTATTGCCCCTTGGAGTAGGTCGATCTTGACCGAACAACGTAAATCATTGTGTGTTTTGTGTTTATTGTTCGGTTATTATTGTACTTTGCTATTCTCGTCAGAATAAGGATATTGTCGTGTTCTCGCTTCCACGTGTTACAAAACACAAACTGCATGTTTATGTCGAATCATGTTCTCGACCATGTCTCACTCTCACCCATCAGTCTTGTCTTTTCAAACCCAAAGGTGTTTTATGTTCCGACTCATGTCTTCCATTATATCACTCTATCCAAACTCATGGGTCTGACAGTAACAAATTAGATTCATGAGCAATTAAGTGTGTTTCTAGGTTGTACTTGGTTATCAAAAGGGTAATTTCCTATACTTCTTATACTAGGAAAATGTTTACTTCAGCAAATGTCTCATTTTTTAAAAGAAATCTTTTTTTAGGTCAAAATTTTTGTATAATCAAATTCTTTCCAATTGACCAAGAGCCATTGTAGAGGGCTTGGATTTTCCACCAGAGACCACTATATGTTTATTTATAGAAACAAAAAGGTAAAATCAAACAAACTATCCAAGAGACTGTTCATGTTGTTCCAAGGGGCACATCACCTCCCTTGATTGATAATATTCCTAACATAGTCGATATTCTTATTGGTTTTCATAGACAAGAACGAATTTGCACTCATTATCCTATTGCACAGTTTGTTACCTCATATAAACTGAACAACTTACCTCCTCATCGAATTCCATTCTTACTCATCAAAATTATCATGAAGTAACCAAGCATCTTATTTGGAAAGTAGGCATGGAAGATGAGATGCAAACATACCGGGGCAGTTAGTTAATCTATCACTAAGTGGTAAACAATTAGTTGTCATTAGGTATTGGCAATATCATATAATTAAATGGTATGGTAAAGTGCCTCAAATTTTTGCCTAGTAGCCAAAGGCTATACTCGGGGATATGGGGTTGAATACACTGAGACATTCTCCCAAATGCCAAGCTCACCTACATTAGGGTACTAATCTCTCTTGCATCTAGGGTTGTCCATAGTAACAGATAACCCGTCCGGTTATTATACAATTATAGAGTATGTATTCCAAAAGTAAACCCTTAAATCCTTAGACAGCTTAAATCCTTAATGGTTAGTATTTGGAAATAGCTTCAACCGAACCCCAAAACTCAATAAGAAACTCAAAACTGATTTACATAGAACAAATATGAAGTTTATTACATATATTTGATTGAAAAGTTTGAATGCCCTATCAAGTTCAGATAAAACAAGACTCAATATAAAGTATGTATTACAAGTGAAAATCATATAATTGTCGTCAAAGACATAAAAATCAACAAATATTTTGAAGAAAATAATAGTTTAAACGCCTAATGTAAAATCCAAAACCTGACCTGAATTTGACCAGAACCTGGATCCGAAAAGCTTATAGGGTTTTAGGTCGGATCTTACATAAACCCGGCCTGAACCCAGGTCCATTAACAGTACTGTTTCCATCTAGTTAATCGCAACCACTTCACGAGCTGGATGTCAAGAATGCCCTTTTGGATGGAGACCTGAACAAGATAGTATATATACAAAAACCACCTGGGTTTGAGCGTCAAGGGGAGAAGCTAGTGTGTTAACTCAAAGAGTCCCTCTATGGATTTAAGCAGTCTCCTTGGACCTGGTTTGAGAGTTTGAAGGAGTACTTTGCTCCTACGGTTTTTCTATAAGCAAGGGCAAACCATTCTTTTATTTTACAAAACTGGGCATTGTGATCCTACTGGTCTATGTTAATGACATCACCATAACCAGTATTGACTCATAGGATATCATAGAGGTTAATCGATAGTTTTACGAGTCTTTTCATACAAAGAATCATGGTCATCGTTGTTACTTTCATGGCATTGAAGTTGTCTGCACTAAGAACAATATCTTCCTCACAAAGAAATATGTATTTGATATTCTTATTGAGACCTAGACATTTGCACTTGGGCATTGTGATTACATTCTGACATCTAGGATTCCATCCACAATATTGAGAATCCAATATTTCATGAGCTTACCAAACACTTCGAAATTGTGTGTGTGGGGAGTGGATAAAGAAGACAATTTCCTTCTCTCATATTTGTTCTTTGAGCAACTTGGTGATATCCTCACAAGGGCTAATCATCTGGAATTCTTCCATACATTCATGGGACAATATCTATACTCGAGCTTGAAGGGGAGCTTCAAAAGTAAATCCGGATTCAAAGATTATTCCCATATTCAAAAGATTTGGAGATAATATGGTGTTGATTGGCTACCTTATTTGCCCATGTCATATTAGGTAGCACTAGCACATTAGTACGGTTACCTTAGGTGGTTGATACTATGGTTACAGGGTGTCCAGATTCATTCTATCTGCCTCCCATTGTAATTATAAATAAGGCTTTTTCCTTCTTTCTAATCAATTCCTCTCTAATTCCACAAAGTCGGAGATCACTGAATCCAGTAGTTGAGAACATAAGTTCTTAAATAAATGAAGGTGCAACAACCTGTCTTCTGCAGCTGGAAAAGTAAATCTGCATGAAAACTATTATCAGGGTTACTATAAGTTTGATTATCTATGAGTAATATGTTGTTATTTTAAGAAAAATCCAGGAAGAATGTAGCTACAAATGTCGAAATAGTGTCCTTGATAAATGCATATTGTAAATAATGTTCTTGATAAATCATGTGTAGAACGAATGAGAAGTAAAAATTCAATATCTACTGTCAACAATTATCTAAGATGATTATGACTCAGGTACACTCAAATTTTAGCTAGAAAGGATTTGAGGGATACTAAAATGAGAGTATATTTTTGCTAACCTTTTCTTCCTATCTGATTTGCTTTCTACCGGACTCTTCTCTTTGATAGGTGAATTATCTCGCAAAATGTCCAAACTTGGCTTATCACTCTCTTTTGTGGCATACCCTGGAAGTCTACAATAGCCAGCTGGAGTTGAATTTACATTGCCTTCCATGGCTGTCCCTGTGGATTTGACATTAATGCATGAGGGTGCATTACAATGTCCTTTAACTTGCACAGAGGAACTGCATTGTAAAATACAAGAACAGCTCAGAAGATTATAAGCATGTTTTTGTTTCAATATAGAGACAAATCAAATAAAATGGTCACATATAAAAAAAACTTTTTACATTACTTTGGCATCTATACTGCTAAAAAATTTGAGCATATGATTTCAATAGACCTGATAGCTGAGACAAGAAATTGTTAAAGATCTAGGTGTAAACATTATTCCTTAATGTTAGCAGGTCCTAACACGGCAACACCCCAAACTTCCGTTTACGAATTCCAGTATTAACTCAAATAAAGAGAGATTATTTTAACACCTCTCTGGCTCCTTCCCCTACAGTTGTCCTACAAATTCTCTTCTCCACCCATGCAGGACTTCCCACAAATGATAGATAACAGAGGGAGTGTCGATAGTACTGTAATGTGTCCTCTATGACATGGTTCTACCTGCAAATGAGAAAATACTTTCCTGCCAATCCTTCTAGATTTTTCCAAATTAATCATTTAGCAGCATCTAGCTTACGCTCTTAAAACATCCTAGAATAATTTGCAACCTATGTGCCTGGACACTAACACAAGATACAGCTACAGCGACTCGGAAACAGCACCGGTTTTTAGAATGTACGGTATATTTTGGTGTATCGATTCCTTTTCTGATACATGATCAACAGACACGACATTGAACACTGCAGAAGTTCTGAAGTGTGTGCTCCTAGTAGGCAAACCTATATATAATTGAACGAATTTCTTGTCTTTGCAATTTAGGACGGAGGCTCCAACAAAATGTTCATATATCATGATACTTTTTTTTTTGTAATCCAAACAAGTTATCATACATTGTACTTCATCCAAGTTGATCCAAAGTTATCATATATTATACTTCATCTAAGTTGACTATCATGCAAACTTCTTGCCAATAGTCATTCTAAAGGTAGACACCATGCAACCACATTGGATGCCAACCATGCAACCAAGGAGAACGGCTTCTACTTCGTTAAATTTGGGATGGCAGAAGATGTGGCTCGGATCCTCCAGGGAGGGCCATGGACGTTTGATGGTCGCCTCATCATACTGAAGCAATGGACCCCTGACTTGAGATGTGAGAAGGAGGTGCTGAATGCGGTGCCTGTGTGGGTTCGGTTCCCTGAATTCCCGGTACGCTTCTGGAGTGTTCCCCTTCTTATGAGACTTGCCAGCCTCATTGGCAAGCCGATTAAGGCGGACGATGCCACCGCCTTCAGGACGAGGTTGATGTATGCTCGGGTATTTGTGGAGATTGACGCCAGGTTGGACCTGCCAGAGCAGTTGAAGTACCGGACACCTACTGGCCAGATTCTTATGCAGAAGGTGGAGTATGAGTGGGTTTCTCCCAGATGTCCGGCGTGTGTTTGTTTTGGGCATCTCCCAAGTGCTTGTCGACGTGGTGGAGTTTCTGCAGCGGTGACGGAGGAGGCAGTGCAGGAGACAGGTGGTGTAGTTAATACCCCTGTAGTTGACCAGGCGGGCTTGATGGAGGATGAGATGGAGGCAGACCTTCCCCCCGTCTCTGGGGAAAACGACGGGTCTCCGACGGAGATCCTTACCGGAGCGATGGTTGCGTATACGGGGACAAGGACTATGATCACCAGGAGTATGGGACAGGGGGACAGGCGACAAGGAGAGGATAACACCTTAGCACTTCAGGTATACAGTCGGAAGTGCCAGGCTACGGAGTCGCATAGTGAGGACAGCGGACAAGGTGAGACGGAGAGAGTGTGGAAGGTCAACCCTCAATGGGTTGCGGTCCTAGCTCAGCCTCTTCTTCAGGGGGATCGAGATGAGGAGTCCAGAGAGATGGAGGTTGCACTCTCCCCGGGTGCGCCTTCTTGTAGGTCTCCATGAAGAAATGCGTTCTTTACGTCTAACTGGTGTAGCTTCCACCCATAGTTTGCTGCAATGGAGACCAGTGTTCTTACGGTACTCATCTTCGCTACTGGGGCAAAAGTCTCATCATAGTCGATACCATATGTCTGGGTATAGCCTTTTGCAACCAGTCTCGCCTTGTATCGTTCAACTTTTCCTTCTGGTGTCTCCTTCACTGTGTAAATCTATTTGCATCCCACAGCTTTCTTCCCTTCAGGTAATGGCACCAGCTCCCATGTCTTATTTTTCTCTAGTATCCCAAGTTCTTCCATCATTGCGGCTTTCCATCTTGGGTCCTTCTTTGCTTCCTGCCAATTCTTAGGTAAAGAAGTGGAGTCTAATGAAGTGAGGAATGTTTGATAAGTCGGAGAAATATTAGAATAAGATAGGTAGTTGGCGATATCATGTTCATAATCTTTATAACGAATAGGAGCCTTTCCCGCATTAATGCGAGAAGACCTCCTTAAGGGAGCAATGGGTGGTGGAGAAAGCATACCATCCGAATCGGAGAGATCCGCTTCCGAATCCGAGCGATCCGGTGCGGGAGTAACATCTTCAGGAGTCGGGGCAGGAGTAGACGAGGGACTTGGCACTATAGGCACAGGGTACGGCACAGTACTGGACCTCTGCTGTCTTCTTCTGTAAACTTGGAGCTCCTTTTCCCTTGTCTGCTTCTCCCCCTGCGAAATGTACGTATTGTCTTCTTCATCCTCCGTATCAGTATCATTGATGCTTTCTCCCCCTTTCTGCCAGTTTGTCACGACAGGACAAGGTACCGATCCGACAACTACGTTTGGACGTACTACCTCCCCCTCACGTCTAACACCCGCTGTGTGAGGCGTGTTCCCAAACGCAGAACCTTCGTCCGAACCATAATAAGGTTCCAGCTCTCTGAATGTAACGTCCATGCTTATAAACAGCTTCCGTTCAACCGGGCTCCAGCATACGTAACCCTTCTGTGTCCCGGTGTACCCAACAAAGACACACTTAAGTGCTCGAGGATCCAGCTTACCAACACCAGGCCTGTTATCGTGGACGAAGCATACGCAACCAAATACTTTCGGAGGAACGGTGTACGCAGTTGTCCCCGTGAGCATTTTCAAAGGCGTCTTCCAGTCCAGTAATTGAGAGGGCATCCTGTTGATGAGATAAGAGGCTGTCAAGACAGCCTGTCCCCACAAAAATTTAGGAACATTCATAGCCAGCATCATCGTCCGAGCTACCTCCAGCAGGTGCCGATTTTTTCATTCGGCAACACCATTTTGAGCCGGTGTATATGCACAAGAGGTTTGATGTAGTATACCATGAGAGGATAAATACGCAGCAAACCTCTTATGGGTATATTCCGTCCCATTATCCGACCGGAAACACTTAACACGAGCATTATACTGTGTCTTCACCCGATGATGGAAGCTTTGAAATGCCTCAAAAACATCACTTTTATTCTTCAGCAGGTAGACCCATGTTACGCGGGTAGAGCAGTCAATAAAAGTAACAAACCATCTATAACCGTTAACACCGTTTGTAGGACAAGGGCCCCACACATCGGAATAAATCATATCAAAAGTAGCAGAACATCGATGCCCAGAATGCACATAGGAGCTTCTGGTATGTTTTTCCAACTCACAAGCATCACAAACTAACAACTCTTTATTTGCTTTTTGATATAAGGACGGATACAGTCGACTAATAACGGGAAAAGAAGAATGTCCTACACGCTGATGGTGGAGGAGCAGCTCGGCTTCGACACTTCGACTTCGGACTTCCGGTTGGGCGTCTGCAACCAAAGATGCCACCACCGTAGCTGCCTCGACCACCTCGTCGTCCACCGCGACCACGACCCCGACCATTCGAGGGAGTCCGTGTCGGTTTTGGGCAAAAGCGGATGTAATGCCCTGTGTCACCACAGTTGTGGCAAACGCCTCCCGTAGAAGGAGGCTGTGTGAAAGTGGCAAGAGCAGATGTGTCAACTCCGGCCTGCTCCCCCTGGGAGATACCCTTGGTAGGCATCAGCTTCAACCGTGCTTCTTCTTGTGCCATGGCAGCTATGGCGTCTTCTAATGTCGGCAGCGTCGGTTGTGCGAGAAGTACATTCCGTCGTTGCTCAAACGCTGGGTTGAGCCCCTTCAAAAACTTTATCATCCGTTGCCGCGAGATATAATCCAGAAATTTCTGGAAATATTTTGCAAAGGCCGGTTCAACCTGAGCATCCTCCATGCCAAGAGGATCATAATGGTCAAGATCAGACCAGTACTTCTTCAACAAGGCAGCGTACTCAGAGATGGTACGATCGTCTTGGATTACCCTATCGAGCTCATCCTGCAATTGGAAGACTCGCATGGGGTTACCCGAACCGGAGTACATGTCTTTCAACGTTCTCCAGATATCAGCAGCTCCCTCCATTGCTTCAACGTTACCTGACACTTGGTCGGTCAAAGAGGCTGTCAACCAACTAGCCACGACATTGTTGACAATGTCCCATACAGCAAACTCCTTCGAGGAGTGATCGACAGGGGCCTTGGTGTGGCCATCTACATAACCAACCAAGCCACGTCCCTTCAGCGTCCGCATCGCCTGCTGCGACCATTTCAAGTAGTTGGTCGTGCCTTCCAACTTCGTCTCCAGCTTGTCCAACTTTCCCATTTTGTACGGTGACGGATCCACATCAGTATGGGTCACGCGTGGGGTTGCCTCCGGTAATCTCTTGGTCAGGAGATCCTCGACCAGGGCCTTCATTTCTTCTGCTGTCAACTTCCCATAGATGGAATCCATGACGTCTTCAACTGCAATCAGTGAGGTGTTGTTGTTTCCTGAGTCGTCTTCTTTGGAGTCGTCTTCGTCTTAGTCAGCTACCGGGGGAAACAACAAAACGAGATCCCTCACTGATATGTCGTAGTTTATACGACCCACTAGAACCGCGTCATGATAACGCGTTCGGACGGCTCAAGGATAACCAACGTAGTTGTGCCTCCTTGCATGAGACAAACCAGAGGTATACCAGCCGTGCAGAAACGATAGTAAAGACAACGTTTCTGAGATACGAAAATCTAAAGAGATTTCGTATTCGTAGTAGAGCTTCTAAAAAGAAGGTACTGATTCTCGAAGGCAACAACAGAGATCTTCTAAAGAGAAGGAAATCTGTTTTTTTCTTTTTTTTTTTGTTTTTTGTTTTTTGTTTTTTTTGTTTTTTGTTTTTTGTTTTTTTTTGTTTTTTTTTTTTGTTTTTTTTTTTTTTTGCAGAACAGCGAAAACCCTAAAAAGGGCGGCTGTAGCCCTAAAAAGGGCGGCACGGGGGGGCGGGGGGGGGGGGTCGGCAGGAGTGGGGGGGTCGGCGGCCTGGAGTGGGGGGTCGGTGGCCTTGGAGAAGGCTGGAGGGGGGGTCGGCGGCTTGGGGGGGGGGGGGGGGGGGCGGCAGCAGGGAGTGGGGGGGGGGGCGGCAGGGAGTGGGGGGTCGGTGGCCTTGGAGAAGGCTGGAGGGGGGGGTCGGCGGCTTGGGGGGGGAAGGGGGAATTTTTTTTTTTTTGTGTGGAGAGAGAGAGAGAGAGAGAGAGAGAGAGTTATGGCTCTGATACCAAATTGAAATGAGTCTAATATCTCAGATAATTTTATTGAGGGCTACTGCCTACTACTTATAGAGGGTCCAACCCCTCTTCATATTACATCTAACCGATGTGGGACTAAAGTCCCTTATTTACTCTCAACACAGTCAGTACTCAGTTACTACTAGCTGTGTTCAGTGCCAAGAGCCATATTCCATTCATTCCTAGTATCAGTCAGATCCTAGTATCAGTTTATCAGTTTCTTCAGTAATCCAGTCTACCAATCAATTAGCTAAATGGCCAGTTGACCAGTTCTACCTCAAGCTCCGGTAAGCAGCTCTCTCAAGCTTCAGTTAGCAGCCCAATGAATCTCTCAAGCTCCAGTTAATAGCTCAGTGTCATACATCAAATTAGTTAGCAACTCAGTGTGTATATATCCAATTGAGTCCCAAAGAAGTCTCCCCGGGGGGGGGGGGGGGGGGGGGGGGGGGGGGGGGGGTGGGCGCATTTTGAACAAGAACACTGTAGCAGTTTTTAGAGAGTTTCTTAGAAGGGGTTAAAACCTGACTCTAGCTATAAATAGCAGAATCATGTTGTTTATTCATTCATTAGTGTAAACATTTACATTCCTGTACTGTTGCATTTTACCATTCAATAATACAAACACTTTCCATTCCTTCCTATTTTCTTCTTCTCTGTTCTTGATTCTTGATCTCATCACTGTTGAAGCCATGTCTGTGATGATGCGATCTCCTCCTACCTACAGTCATCAGGGAAGAGGTCCTAACAATCTCTCAGGAAGTGCAGATCCAAGAACCTTGTGTTTGGTTCAAAAGTGGGAGTGGTGGCATGAGAGAGGCTTTTCTACATTTTTTGTTAGGTGCCTGACCAAACTGTCCCGCCATTAAAGAAAGTAGAGGGAAGCTTGTCATCGATCAATCAGAAATTGGCAGATGAAGAAGGAAAAGAAGACAATAGAATGGATTGTAACTAGGGTTTTGCTTAATTGATGAACTTGAAAGAAAATACAGAAGGAAATTGTAAAGTAGAAATGCTGTAAAGAACAAGAAGAAAAAAGAATGAAATCACAATTTTTCTCTCACACTTCTCTTCACTGTATTCTCTTATATATCTGAGAATTTACCTTCCTTTAGAACTAACTCTATTAAGACTAACTCTTAGCTGACTGGATGTGATCGTCTCAGCTGGACAATTCCAATTTGGTGAGTTGGCTGATTGCTGACTCAGCTTAACTGACTATGGTCCAGCTATTCTGATACCCAATCTAAAATAGAAAATGGTGCAATGTTGAACTCGGCTGAACTCTGCTACCTGGGAGAAGAAAAACTAGTACTCAACTGCCCTCCTTGATATTGGACTCTGCTGACTCTTTTGTCATTGCTAACTGCTGCTGCTCTGAATACTGATACTGAGTCATGAATTAACTACTGCATACTAAGCTATACTAATGAACGATTCACTGTTGTTCCCCTCTTCTGTGTAGACTGGCTTGTAACTGAGTTCAAGTTAGAGTCATAACATTTTTCTTTTGTTTTTAACAATTTTTTTGGGGGGAAGCGTTGCCCTGAAGAAGTAAAATTTGGATAGGAATTCAGCAAGCATTACAAAATCAATTGAACCTCTACTTCTCACCCACTTCCTCTCTTGGAGAGAAGTGGGAGAAGTGAAAAAGGGGGGACAAAGGAAATCCTGGATTTGCAGTTCTTGTGCACTTCTCTTAATCAAAATACAGAAAGTTCAAGAAAGACAAGTGGAAAAAAAGTCCCCTTCTTGTGGCTTCTTACAAACCAAAAAGCCCCTTACTGAACTACTTAGAAAACGAACTGGATGTATTTCAAGGGACTTCTTGTAGAATATTTGCTATCACAAGTTACTTTCATTGAACTATTAGCTATAATATATGCAGAATCAAAAGTAATCTCCGATCCAGAAGGCTACTACCGAATATTAAAATGCATTCTCACCTTTCAACTGCCTGGGAGTTGTTACCCAGGATTTGGCTGTCGAAGGATGGAACTATGGGTTGTTCTGGATCTCGTGATAGGCTTGTTGCTTGAGATGGTTGATTATTCAAACCATTTACACTAATAGACTGAAGACCTTTGCTAGGGGTTGGAAATAACCCTACATTGCACAAAACAACGCCCAAACATACCTCCAATAAAAAGTTTAATGCATTCAAGAAAAAGAGAACTTGTAAAAAAAATGGGGAGATTTCTACCTCTCCTGCTGACAAACTGCTTCACATTAATTTGAGGACCAATCATCTCAGTAATCTCATCACATATTAAATCATGAGGAACTATGCGTTGTTCTGGTTCCCGTGATAGCCCTACTGCCTGAGATAGTTGATTATTCATACCATTTACACTAATAAACTGAAGACCTTTGCTAGGTGTTGGGAATGATCCTACATTGCACAAAATAAACGTCCAAATAGACTTCCAATGAAAAGTTTAAAGTATTCAGGAAAATAGAAGTAGTAAAGAAAAGTAGGGAAATTTCTACCTTTCCTGCTATCAAACTTCTTCGTATTGATTTGAGAACCAATCTTCTCCGTAATCTCGTTAGAAATTAAATCATGAGGTACTAGGTGTTGTTCTGATTCCCGTGAAATCCCTGCTGCCTGAGATGGTTTATTATTCTTACCATTGGCAGTAATAGACTGACGACCTTTTCTCGTTGTTGGAAATGACCCTACATTGCAAAAAACAAACGTCCCAAACAGACTTCCAATGAAAAGTATAATTCACTCATGAAAAGAGAACTAGCAAAGAAAAGTAGGGAGATTTCTACCTTTTCTGTTGTCAAACTGCTTCATATTGATTGGAGAGGGATCTTCTCCTTAATCTCGTTACAAATTAAATCATAAGGAACTTCCCCCAAAACTTTCAAATATTTGACCAGTGCATAAAGAGATATTCCACTCTCCAAGAAAATGTGATTGTTTTGGTTCTTGGAGTTGGCCCCGCTTGTCTCTCAAACTCTGGAGCTGAAATTACCTGTATTTGCATTTTTTAACATAGGTTACTTAAAAACAATAACAACATCATCAACACCTAGTTTTTTATTGTTGCCGGGGACTATCAATGAACAAAAGTTGGATGGCTTAAAATATTTGAAGGATCATCTAATATCTTATTGTGTGAAATATCATAAAATTCGAACAGGAAAAAAACTGGAATCCAAAAACAGATACATTACATAATTTCAAGAAATTGCAAGAAAATCACTCATAAAAGATCTTGCTGATGAGCACTTGGGGTTGATCATTGGGGGCTAGGAAAGGAACACAAGTGAAGAAATTGATTCACCTTGTATGTTAATTGAAACAAAGGAGACAAGAGAAAGAAATACATACAACCCATTTCTGTCAATACAAAGCAATGTTAAGTTTCCATCCACTTAGGATATAGTTGGAGTGAAAGAACATAACTGCAATTTCTATACATTAGTTTCTTTCATAACGTAAACTACCCGTATTTTATATTGAATCGGATTATATTTTATATTGAAGGATTCTAGAATATTTCTTCGAAAGATATACCGGGTCTGAGATTAACATATCTACCATGACCCTCCAATCCATCCTTTTTTTTCACAAAACATGACTGCAATTTCCCTTTTTTTTATCCTCTCTATTTCTCTCCTTGTTAGTTACTACCATGGAACAGAAAATGATCATCATGTTAATAGTAACCACTTTACCTCATAATATTTGCACAATGAACAGCCACATTGGTATAGTTGATCTTTTATGAATCCATTAAGCTCTACCTGATAAAAAAAAAAAACCAACAGTCGCACTTTAAAAAAGATGAAGCGTAACAATAAATAGAATTGACAATATAAACCAAAACATAGAATATTTTCCCTAATAAATTCATATATGAGGTCATTAAAGATCCTTAAATTAACTTCTTTCTAAGTTCCCTAATTACAGAACAATACAGTAAGTATAATAATTATATGGCTACAATAAAGAAAATATTTATCATAAAGGGAAAAGAATCCTTCCTATTGAAACCATATCCAAAAAATAATCTTCCAATTTTAGTCTCCAGTTATAACATATGCCAATAACTTAAATATGAAGTGCATATGGATGGATTGAAGAACAAAAAAAGTAAAGGAGGAGGTTTAGGCAACAATTTTATACAAATGCCAATTAAATCAAACTAATTCCCAATTTGGAACCCATAAAGAACCCATAGAGAAAAGCTTAAACACATTACATAGATGAGAAGAGATCAAAGAGAGAGTATAAACGGAAAGAAATAACAAATAAATTAACACAAAAAAGCCCCTAACATCAAATCATATTCATTTACCCCTCTCCTAATAAACCCATATCCAGAACTACCAGATATGCATAAATTGTAGAAACTATTGTTTTAATCAAAATTGTAACAGAACTAATTACATAAAGGACAAAACTACATAAGAAATCACCAAATATACCGAAAGAAAGTCTTCCAACCTATTCCGTAGTTATAAGGAAACCTAAATAAATGGAATTTATAAAAGGAACATAAATTGGTAGGGAGTACAACATAGTAAAAGAACAATTCTGAAATAAATCCAACATCCCAAAATCATCATGTTTTCTCTAAATAAGAAGCTTCCATCTTAGTTCAGACACAACAAACAAATACTATAAAAGTAGGAAATGGATTCAAATAGAAACCAAAATAGCAAAAGAATCATGAGATGAATCAAAGTACAGGAAACTTTCATGTGAGGTCATAACTACAACCAAATGTAATCTTTCTTTCTTTTTGAGATAAGCCAACCAAATGTAATCATAATGCACATAAATGGTGAAATGGAATATAAATGCCAATGAAGTATAGACCAGCATGTAAAAAAAAAACATAACCATAAGCATTGCACTTTTTTCTAATATATATGTGAAGACCAACTTAGAGTGAACTAGAAAAAATGCAATAAGTTAGAAAGCCTAGACGCTCCAAAATCAATGATATTTCCATGTCAGACATGATAGGAACACACTAATATATATAAGAACATGCCCAACTACGGCACTGTCTGTATCGCGATCTCATTATCATGTCTTATTGTGTCTGTATCAGTGAACATGGATTATAAGAGAAAATTACAGCTTGTAAGGATAAAAAAATATTAAATTTCCTTTATTTATTTTTACTTGCACTGGCAATCCTTCAAGAAATCCAGTTGCTAGAACTCTTTTAACACTGAGATTGTCTGCCATTAAGATAGCTTGCTTCTGCTGAAATTTAGGAGTCTTTGGAGAAAAAATATCCTGAGTCTTCAAAGCACCCGCCTTCAGCCTTCAGTTTGTTCATTTCAGTGACCTAGGGAGGAAACTATAAGATTATAATGTAAGCTTCTTGCTTGGAGATGTTTCCTCAAGATATTGGTTTGTCCGCATGTTCTTATGAGAGAAACTAATAATAAGAAAAATAAATTATTAGAACTGAAAATACAAAACAAGTAAGATAGGATGTAAATTATAATAAACATAATGCATTAGTTTCTCCAGGCTGTTGAGTGCAATAGCTTTTGAGGATCTGGGCTTTTTTCAAGTCCTTTGATGTAGGTTGGGTATACTAAAGGAAACAAGTTAACATCAATGGCTAAAGAAGTTGTATCGTTTTATGTTCTTGTATATCCTTGAGAAAGCAATAGAGGAAACGGGCTACGAGAAGTTGTCATGCCCCATTCCCAAACCACGTGGGACCGGACGTGGCAATGGTCAGCTAATACAACTAGGGAGGATCCAACCCTACTGGACCCACCGAACGTACTCTGCTATAATAAAGTGAATTTATTCCACAACTACAAATATCAGGTAGGTAGACTAATCTCGTCCACAGAATAAAACAAGAAGAGAAACAACATAAAACTAAATATTTGAAACATGAATGTTGGAAATAAAGATAGTAATAAACAGATCCAACATAATATAAGTATGTCCGAAGTCTGACGGGAACAAACCCGCTACTATAAATACTGAAGAGAAGCAAATACTGGAAAATAATCGAATCCGAATATCGGCTATCTAGATAAAGATAGATGGATCTCAAGTGGAAGTCCTACTACTAACCAGGGATACTCCTATGTATAATCTTATGCGTCCTCAACTGGCAAGTCTCCTTCATAGACTCTGGATCCTTGCTCCTCCGAGTAAATCTGCTAGTCTAAGCCTGAAAAGAAACCATGTCCTCAGAGGGACGCAGTAAGATATAGAATAGCATGCATAAAGTAGAACAGTAAATATATAACTATACTACACTCTACGAGATCATGGGGGTACCGATAAGACTAACTAGCTAAGTGAAATGCAAGTTGATGACAACGTTCGCACGCATGAGCTGTCAGGCTAGGAAACTAGTGCCAGCTATGTGATGCTCTGTAGAGGCACTATATGTAATGTCCCGCTCCCCGTGGTACATTGTGATGGCGTGTTGGCTCGAAGGACCTAGTTGAACTTGGATTTATGCGAAAGAATCATTTATAAATCTATATGATCGTGGCGGAAAGACAATTCGTCAATGGTGAGTGATTTTGACCATTCTTTCCTTTATATCCACGCTTAAATAAAAAAGAGCTTTATCATTTATTTTTTGTGTTCTTTGATCGATGATACTTTAACAAAAGAAACAAGATAAAATAGAGTAATCTTATTGTTGTTAACTTGCTATATAGAAATATGAAATATTGTATTGTCGTTACAAGGAAATGGAATTGTGGAAAAAAATTGGAACCGTTGAGTCGCCATTGTGAAAATCCTGAATTGGAAAGTAGACAAAGTGTGATAATCCATGAATTGTGAAGTATGGAGAGCAATGGCTCGAGGAATGTGAAAATATAAAAGAGAATGTGTTGCATAGTTATTTCAAGTTTATGTTATATACATGTTATATTTTAATAGCTAAGTTGCATATGCATGCATGGTCATGGACAACTTGTGAACAGTATCCGCATGTATAAAACTGATTCGGTCTAGAAGGAACAGGGATAACTTCTGCTGACGTACATGCACAAGTATTTCGACACCTCCAGTGGAGCTCGCTACATGTACTCGTGCTGGAAAGATCGTCGTCTTACCATGAATACGTAACTTCTTGTACAGCGTTGCGAGGGGCACTCCGCAAAATACTTAACAACTAATTTGTTTACGATACCCGATTTGCCATTAGTATGTGATTATTCGCGAAGCTCGAGGTGAATCTCGAATGCTTCTCAAACAGGTTGGTGTTGACCACTAGCCAAATCAAAAAATATATCTTTCAAGGGCAACCTCACAAAATTGAAAGTCAAACAAAACAATAACCTACTTGATCATATTTACACGAAGAACAACCGCATCGATACCCAATACCCTTGATGATTCCATCGAGCTCAATCTAACAGACAACATGCATAGGCAAAGAGGTTACATTAACATAATATTAAACACACACAAAAGCAAGAATTTGGACTTAGAATAATGCTATTTTTTAAAATTAAAAAAAAATCCATAAAACCGTACTTAAAGTAACTCCTTAAGAGTCGAGGAAACAATCATTTTTTCATCTCCTCGTCTATCTTCCTCCTCGTTGAACTTTTGAGGGTGCTCTTCTTCAACTTTCTAGTGCGCAAATTAGTACACCTTTCTTGAACTTTCGAGGCTGCAGAGTCCTCATTGTTGAGACTTCAATTCAATTAACACCATCAATTTAGAATCGTGAAATGAACTTTTGGATGAAAGAATAATGCTGAAGGCTACATTGTACATATTGATATAATTATGTGCAAACTTAACAAAAAAGATTCAAAAAATACCTATATTTTTGGATTCACGTGTTGATCTAACTAAACTCATTTAAAGCCGAGCTCATTTTAAAAATATAAATTAGAATTTATTTCTACAAACAAAAGTAATTTTTTGCTTTCATATATACGCTACAGCATATCACAAGATGGACTTTCCTTGCATCCTTCCTATTCCTTCTTCATTGATTCTGTTATTGCAGATATGTAATATTTGAACGTGAATCATGTAAGCTTTTTTAGGTACAAATTGAGGTCAAGTTCCTTTCTTTCTCATCGAGGTCAGAATGATTTTCCTTCTAATTGGATGATCTTTCGGGTCTAGAATATTGTGTAGTTGTGGATAAGTTATTTGAAAGTAACATGCTTACCAGGATTTAAGATATTTAAACTATCGTTATTTACTTGTGGTGTTTTTTACTTGGGAAGATTTATGAAATGCCCAAAAACTAAAAAAGTTTTATGTAAAACCCACCGTTAAAAAAACTTTCATCGCGTGCCCAGAATTAGAGAAACTTATCCAAAGCGGGTTCCAAATGACCATTTTGTCCTTCCTTTTAATTTATTGAAAACACCCACGAAACTGCTCTTAAAAAAAAGTTTCGATACTTCATCTTCTTCCTTACGCTGCTCACTTTCGAATCTAGGTTTTCTCCTCAAAAATCTTCAAAAACTCGTCGAAAAATTTCGGAAAGACTGGGACAAACGACAAAAATGCTAAAACGGAGGTCCAAACATCATTTTTTTGCGAATCTAAAATTTCGGAAGGCCGTCTAACTGTAAATCTGTTACTTTCAGTCTCCTCGACGATACGCTCATTTTGCGACAAACGGGACCTCGTTTCGACCTCCCAGTCAAAAGTTATGGCCCTCCAAAGTTTCAGCTGACCATAAAATGCAGGAGAATGGCCATTCTCCATGTTAGAACACGAAAAATGTTAATTTCACATGAGGGTGGTCATTCTCCGTATTAGTAACACGGAGAATGGCATTCTCCGTCTTAATTTACACGGAGAATGACCATTCTCCGTGTTAGTAACACGGAGAATGACATTCTCCGTCTTAATTAAGACGGAGAATGTCATTCTCCGTCCTGAAAGTTACACGAAGAATGGCCATTCTCCGTCATAATTTAGACGGAGAATGGTCATTCTCCGTCTTAGTTTACACGGAGAATGGTCATTCCAGTGTTAAAACGCAAGAGAATGACCATTCTTCGTGTTAGAAACACGGAGAATGCCATTCTCCGTGTTAAATAAAACGGAGAATGTCATTCTCCGTGTTAAATAAAACGGAGAATGACATTCTCCGTCTTAATTTAAACGGAGAATGTCATTCTCCGTGTTAAATAAAACGGAGAATGACATTCTCCGTCTTAATTTAAACGGAGAATGGCCATTCTCCGTGCTACATTAAGACGGAGAATGTCATTCTCCGTTTTATTTAACACGGAGAATGACATTCTCCGTTTTATTTAACACGGAGAATGGTCATTCCAGTGTTAAAACGCAGGAGAATGACCATTCTCCGTGTTACTAACACGGAGAATGCCATTCTCCGTGTTAAATAAAACGGAGAATGGTCATTCTCCGTGTAATTTAGCACGGAGAATGGTCATTCCAGTGTTAAAACGCAGGAGAATGACCATTCTCCATGTTAGAAACACGGAGAACGGCATTCTCCGTTTTAAATAAAACGGAGAATGGCATTCTCCGTGTAATTTAGTTTTTTTTCATGAACAAAGAGTTTCGTTCTTCTTTCAAAACGATGATAATTCTGATGGAAAAGAAGAAGAAAGATATTCTCTCCACAATTGACCTAATTGTCGGAAAACTTCAAATGTCTCCACGATGAAGATGAAGATGAAGATGATGATGATAATGATGACGAGCGATGATCTGAGTTCGACTGAAGAAAAGCACACCGAACTACGAACGATCTTTGCGATCTCTGCTGAAGATGAGAGCAATGAAATTCAGATTTCCAGTGAAGAAGAAGAAGACGAAAATCACAATCCAGATCTGAGTTTTTTGAATTCAAATACATATAAATTCGCGCGGAGGGGTAGTTTCGGTATTATAAAAATAGCAGTTTCTAGCGGATGGCATCTAAAAGGGAATCTTGGAATATTTAACGTGAAAATACTTAATTCTGGGTATTTCATAAAACTTATCCAGCGGGTGGGCATTTCATAAAAGCCCACCCCGAAATTGGGTTTCTCAGCAATTTCCAGTTTTTACTTTAACAACAATCTATATGGTTTTTACACGTACATATATACTTACCATAATTATTACCAATAGAATGTATCCACTAGCCACCAATGTGGCCAAAGTCACGGATGTAAACTATGTGTCATGAGAATTATTGTAGAGTCAGGAACGGAGCTACATTATGGTTTGGGGGGGGCATCATTGTTTAATATTTGGATTTCATGGAAACCTAAGGGAACCCAAGCCATTTTTTTATGAGTTCTTATGTTTTGTTGTAAAAACTAAAAAAAGTAAAAGACTTTTTTTTTTTTTTTTTTTTAGAAACTCTCCATTTTATTCATAACATGGCGCAAAATGCCGTAGCCATTACAAGTAAGCGCGAAATGCCAAAACCCTAAACAGAAAAAAGGAACATAAGAGCACCAGCCCGAGCGTATCGGGGTAGGGGGAACAAAATAGTTGGAAGGATGAGGTGGTGGGGACGCCACTCCTCGACGAAGAGGATCAGGAGAAGGACCTCACCAGAAAGAGTGATCTACGGCGGTTTCTGGGAGTTGGTTGCTATCATCTGACGAGCGGCTGCTATCTTCTTGGCTGCCAGATAAGCCTCTGGAGTGGAGTGGTCGCTGTTCTGGAGGCCCTGAGCCGCGTCGATAGCCAGCTCGACCCCCAACATCCTGGCAGCCAGCTCGGAGGCTGCTGTGGCTTTGCAAACATGGAGTTCCTGTATGGCGACCTCCAGAGAGTAGGCCGCCGCGATCCGCTCAAAGTAATTCCTTAAGACAATCGGAGCTTCGCGGATCGCTTGTATCCCGACCGCGAGATGGCCATCCACCGGAGGGGACAACAAGCTGACGGACTCTCCCGAGAAGGGGACGCCACACCCTGGTGAACCCGCAACAGCCTCCTCCCCGATGGAGCCCTGCGAGGCCGGCTCCGCCAAATCAACGGCAGCCTCAGTGGTGGCTCCGACGTCCACCCTCCCGCAAGGCTCCCCTCCGCCAGTAGGAGGGTCCGAAGCCACCACTGGTTCCGTTGGGGCACTGTCGTCGGAAGCGGGCCCCGCGGACGGGCCGATAGTCACCCCGGCGGCCACCTCCAACTCCGTGAAAACTGCCGAAGGGTCGGAGAAAATGGCCGAAGGGCTCGCCTGAACGAGACCCAGCAGAACGGGCTCGGCTGGAGAAACTGGATCCCCTGCGGAGTGGACAGACAGCGAGACTGCCGCGGGCCCGGGGCACCTACCGCTCTCGTGACCGGGACGGATACAGACGCTGCACACTGCAGGTCGGTGCTCGATAACCAAGTCTTGCCAGATGCTACATCCTCCAGGCAAGTTGATGAGAATCCGGGAGGGAGAAGGGCTGCGCAGGTCGATGTCCACAAGCACCCGAGCGCAACTGGGGCGAGATACGACCGAAGTGGCTCGATCCACCAAGATCGGGGAGCCGACACACTGCACAAGAAGGAAAATGGCAGCCTTGGCGAAAAGAGCAACCGGTAACCCGGGCAGAGCCACCCAAAGCGGTACCACCGCGGGTGCCCGCTTCGGGTCAAAATCCGGCGACCATCTGGTCAACCGCAACGGGGCCTGCACAAAGGACCAGACCTCCTTCGACCGTAGACGAAGATAATCCGCCTCCAGAGAAGGTCGGAACAGTAGATGATGCTCGCCAATGACGCCCACGGAAATTGGACCGAGGAAACCCATCTTCCCAATAATCCTGCGAACCACGGCGACTGGAGGCCTCGCGCAGAGGAACTCCCCGACCAGGGCGAAGTGAAAAGGGGCGGAGAGGGCGGACCACTCTTCCGCGGAGAAGGAAATAGCCAGAAAGCCTCCCGAGACGGAGAAAGGCCGAGGAGGGAGGACCAGGGGCGGCAGGGACGCGGCAGCGGTCGCTTCAACGAAGGAGCGGGCGGCCCGCTGCACGCCCGAACCGAGACCCCGCTCCGAATCGACGTGCACCGTGACAGGAACCGAAGGGGACTCTGCCGCAGGGGACGTCGCCGGAGGGGCCGTCCCCGCCGGAAGAGGTACAGATCCTCCAGGGAGTAGAGCAGATCCGCCATTGGGCCGCAGTCGGGGCGCGGGTCGGTAGGGCGCTCGAAAGTCCGCGGCAGGAAAAGAGCGCCGAGAGGGGCGAAGCCTCGGCCGGGGGGGCGAGCGAGCAAGGCGGACAGATGTACCCCCGCCCCCGCCGACGTCAAACCCGCGGCCACGGCACCGAGCCCAACCGGCTGAGCGACATCCACGAGCTTGGAAAGGGGGGGAGGGGAGGACGGCTGAAGGGGGAAAGGAAGGGGGGAGCCCGAGGGGAGGGGAGCACCTCCGCCTCCATGACCGCCGGAGGAGGCGCTCAGATGGGAGGGGGGCGGACGATCCATGCCCGATCGCAAGCTAGGGCCGGCTGTGGGGAGACAAACATGACTCCTTTTTATTTAGGCTTTTTCTATGGGCACCACAAGTTTTACTGGGGGCGTCATTTTACTAGGGGACGTCCCAGGTTTGAGGAACTTTTACTGGGGGCGTCCCGAAAATTACTTGGGGCTATCCCACCCCCCCAAACCCTCTCTTTCATTTCATTTTCATTTTAAAATTCTCTCTCTTCAAAACCCTCTCAAAACCCTCTCTCAAAATTCCTCTACTCTCCAAAACCCTAACACTCTCTCCATTATCCACTCTCCAAAACTCTCTCTCAAGAACCCTAAGTCTTCCAAGATCATCAATGGCACCGAAGAAGAACCCGTCATCACAAGCTAGGTATGTTTCCTAATTATTGTATAATTTATTTTACATTTCAAAGTACATTTCGATTCTTTGAGAAATCTCTTAAATGTCATTATAAATTAGGTTAGAATAATTCAAAGTACATTTCGAAATTGAAAATATCATTTTTTATCGTTTAAACGTAGCCTAACTGCGTCTGGTCGTCGTCCCTAAGGACTGCAGACGACGGGGCAGTCCTAATGTCAAAATGGACTGCCATGCAGTAGGCAGTCCTGTTATAAAACAGGACTGCAGACACCCTGGCAGTCCTGTTATAAAATAGGACTGCCATCTCTCTGGCAGTCCTGATAGTATGATGGACTGCCAGGAGCATGGCAGTCCTGAATGTCAACTTCACAATTTTTTTTACATCCATTATTTAATACTAATCCTATGTTGTCCTGTAGTCCTGTGGCCGCTCCCAAAAGAAAGCGACCCCCCCACCCACCGCATCCTTGCGCAGGGAACGTAGTGACCGGCCTCGACCTCTAGAGAGACCAATCAGAATTTCAGAACCGCAGCGACAAGGGGAACAACCACACTCCCATTCTCGTTCGAAGCAACGAGGTCCTCCTAGTCCTCCGTCTTCTTCCGATGACGATGACGCACCTATCAGCCAAATTCTAGGACGAGGTGGTTCTGGTGCCGGTCCTTCTGAGGATCCTGTCCGTACGTCCGGTGTCGGTCCTTCTGAGGATCCTGTTCGTTCGGCTGATGTCGATCCTTCTGAGGAGGAGGAGGATGTTCGTCCCCCGGGTTGCTCAATGTTGTTGTCGTTCGACAACCACATTGCTTATGATATATGGAAGAATCCGGTATGTATATTATGTTTGTAAGTTTCCGTTTATATATATATATATATATATATATATATATATATATATATATATATATATATATATATATATATATATATATATATATATATATATATGTTTGTAAGTTTCCGTATATATATATATATATATATATATATATATATATATATATATATATATATATATATATATATATATATATATATTTCATAAAAAAAAAATATATATATATATATATTTCATAATCGTATTTTTATTATCTTGTACGACATACAGGAGAGCTCTCGTATTCTTAGGGCTGTGAGTCACGGGCGGAAGTGTGTTGCTTGGTCTCTTCAGCATTTACCCGATGACGTCCAGACCAAAATATTTTCTACCGGTCTGCATAATTTGGCTAGATATGCCTACAAGACGCAGGACAGTGCTCTCATATCGGCCTTTGTGGAGAGATGGCATCCGGAGACGAACACATTTCATCTCCCAGCTGGGGAGATGACCATTACCCTGGATGACGTCTATCAGATATTGGAGTTGCCGGTGGAGGGCCGCGCCATGACAAATGAATATTTATGTACCGAGAAGGATCTCGAGTGGTATGATCGTATAGTTGATTTTGTAGAAGCGAACCTTGGGGTGGAGGCCACTACCTTTACAACCCTTCCGGGCTTCAAGAAGTCGTACGGCATTCCTCTGTCATGGTTAGTGGAGAATTTCAAAGGCCCGCAGGATTGGGATGATGAAACTGTTGAGAGGGTGGCCCGGACATACATGCTCTTCATACTTGGATCGGTTGTCATTCCAGACAAGTCGGGAACATCTATACATGCTAGGTATCTCGCGAACCTATCTGTTATAGACGACGTAGGAGACATATCCTGGGGCAGCGGTATACTTGCTAACCTTTACCGCGAACTTGGTATAGCTTCCCGTGTCGGGACCAAGAGGATGCCAGACTCTACTCCATGTAAGAAAATTTCTAACATTTTAAACTAATATACTAGCTAGATTATGTTGTTAATTTACTGACTAGTCATTTACAAATTGTATAGGCTTGGATATACGAGCACTTCCTGATGCTCATGAGGGGTGAGCTGAACCCACGCTATGAGGAGCACCTTCCTAGAGTGTGTCAATAGAAGCCAACTCAGCTAGAAACTAAGAGTCATGAAACGCTGGTTTCCATTCGTGATGCTCTGGAAAATTTGGTGCCAGAAGAGGTTAGTTGATAGCGCGTAGATAGCGTAGACTATTTATGGTATGTTTTTTTGTTGACTATTTTCTTTTAACTTTTGTCCTACAGATAGTTTGGCACCCATACCGGGATCTCCGGCAACAAAATCGTCATCTGCAACCAGTATCTCTATTTCATGGTATGATCACATGCTATGATATTACTGAGCTTTACATGCCTGATAGAGTACTGCGTCAGTTTGGCCTCGTACAAACCGTGCCGCAGCACACATTAAGGTTATTGGAGCCTCCGTGTGGGACCCAACCTTTAAACTACAAGCCGCCCTATTTCGACTGGGTGACCGACTGCTACTCCGAGTGGCAACGACATTTGCTGGGGGAAGAACTTCGACAACCGGTGCAGGAGATGCACGACTGCAGCGACGACTACATGCCGTACTACTTGGCAGTCGGACATCCTAGGTTGTCGAACCCTAGAAATCCAGGGCCCGTTGTCGTTGGAGCTCTAGGACCTCTGCCTTCAAAAAATGTCCTGTATGCTTCATTGGTCAGGATGGTAAGTTTATAAATTATAGTTTGTAACTAATTTCAAAGTGAACTCTCTTCATTGACGTTTTGTTATAATTGACAGGCTACTCGGGTGAAGACTTTGGCGAAATCCATCCGATCGGGCTGCCAGAACGATGAATGTGTTAATATCGCGAACCAGTTGGATCATATCGACGACACTGTCGACTTTCCTTTCATGCAAAATCGGGAGGCACGTACGAAGGCCCGACATGATCACTGATTTGATTTTGATGTTGTATTTTGGAAATTGTAATGTTTAACTTGTTGGATATTGTGATGTTTAACTCTATTATTTTGGAAATTGTCATGACTATGGAATTGAGGAAATTGTGATGTTTAAGATGTTTAATTGTCATGTACATTCAGTGAGTTTAATTGTCATGTACATTCAGTGGATATTGTGATGTTTTGCTTAGGACTGATGAAAACTCACTGTGTGTGTGTGAGTTATCATCAGTTTTCACACAAGTACTTCAGCCAAATTTTTGACACGAGTAGCATATTTTACACAAGTATGATATTTCAATAGCAGACAGGAAAAAGTTGAAAACAAAAAACATATATTTGGCTTCACATTTCAAAATGATATACTTTAATGTTTACAAAATGGGTAATCCATATACAAAATGTTTACAAAATGGAACATCCTCTGCCTTCAGAATGTGAAAACTTCATTCAGTCGATTTCGACGTCGTAGTGGCCAACCGGTAAGTCTCTTGGCTCCTCCATCTGCAACAGTCTCCTACAATGATTGATTTGCTGATCAAAAGGCCCGGTCCAGGACTTCGCTTCTGCCGGTGCTAGTTTGTACCAAACTGTTGTAGGTGGAGGAATCGGAGAACGACCGATCATCCTTAGCATGACAAAGTGATCTTTGATTTGACCTATAGTACATAGATTGCTTTGTCTGTGCTCCGCCGGAGGAGAGCACATCGGGAAAAAAGTATTGCGAACCCCCGCCGAAAAAAGTACAACAGGGAACCGATACCGATTAGCAAATAAATACAAGGCAGACGGGACAGACATGTAGTGGTCTGGCCCGGTAACACTGTCAGTGCAAGGAATACTTGTCAACAAACTTGCAACTGTTTCTTCGCTTAGGATGCGGGAGTATAATGGAAGACGACTCTCTAATTCCTCGTACAGCTCCTGTCTCACTTGCCTCCATCCGTCTTTGTCAGAATAACCGAGATGTATTGCAAGCACATGAAATCCGCAATGGCCATCCCCCGGGACATCAACAATAGACCAGATGTAACTGCGAATCTCTGGATGAAAATTGTGGATATACAAACGCATCGTTTGACTTTCCACAGTATCTTCGTTTGCAATATCTGTTTTCTCCTTTTTCCGGCGAATGACAAGCTTGCTCTTCCGTGCAGGCGGAACTTGCTCTAAGCTTCGTTCAATATGCTCAAATGATGATGGATCTCTTTTGGTTGACTCAAGCCTTCTCTTCTGTGAACTACTCATTCTTGTTGGAGGCCTGCCCTTAGGATTGGAAATAATGGACGGCTCGTGCATTCTTGTAGTCACCGGACAGGCAAGTTCTTGGATTTTAACCTCAAGGCACTCCCGCTCTGCTCCTTCTGAGGCACACCACCGTGCGTGGAGAAGTTTCACTTGTGGCAAGGAGAAGAAATCACCGTGTGTCTTCACCACGGGCATTATAGACAACTGCCTCCAACGTTCATCGACAGCAAGAACTGGAATAGGAATGGACTGACGACGATATTCATTAATCTCATGGCCACAAGGGAGGCCGAGTGTATGTCGATGTACACACCCGCAAACCTGAGGATCAAAGCCGACAAACTTTGACCTATCAATCTCTTCAAATACGAAATCCAACGCCTTGTGAGAAATGACACGCATTAAAGAATCCAAGAGGACTTCCTTTCTATGCTCATGCTTGACAATATTTAAGCTCATCTCAAATGATGCCTTGATTTCGTTCACCGTCCGATCTATTGATATATGCATCGCTTGCCAAACCGAAACAAAGTGTCACGACCCGCACCCGTTTTTTTTTTTAAACGGATACGAGACGTGTCCAAGCCAGCCTACGCCGCAGTGTCGGCGGTAGTACGCTGTCACGGCCATGAAGATCATAATCACAAAGATGCTCATTCACATAATTAATTTAATTTACAATGATCACAAGTTTTACATTTGCAGGAAAATATAAACTTGTACAAATATTGAATGACTATAACTTGACTATCTAACTAATCTTCTAGGCTCGTCTGCAAGTACACCCGAACTCCCCAAGCTAAGTGAATCCACGGCTAACCTGAAAATGTTGGTTTCCAGTCAGGAATGGAACGAGCACAATTCACTGAATGCAATTTCAAATAAAGAAAATGACTATAAGACAAAGGTTAGGCATTAATCATGAGTTTTGAAGATAACAATAAAGCCGTAAGAAAATCAATAGTAATAAATAGACCAATATACTTTCCACCGTTAGAAGTACCTTTGATATGTGATCAGTCTGGGACATTACACCGCACGGTCTACGAGATCTACTTGCATGAAAAGTAAACAATGTCTACGAGATCTACTTGCAGAAAAGTAAACGAGGTCTACGAGATCTACTGCATAAAAGTAAACGAGGTCTACGAGATCTACTGCATAAAAGTAACAATGTCTACGAGATCTACTGCATGAAAGTAAACACTGTCTATGAGATCTACTGCATAAAAGTAAACACTGTCTACAAGATCTACTGCATGAAAGTAAACACTGTCTACGAGATCTACTGCATGAAAGTAAACGAGATCTATGGTCGGATCACACATCCTTGGTACTTCTCATTCCCGACTCAACAATTATAATAGAAAATAATCACACAACCAATGACTAATCAATGAAATATAGTAAAGATCAATATCGAAATGCAAACAATAAACTGTACTCGCCTGTGGTCCTGTGCTGGTGAAACCGATAATCTGAGCCACTCAGTATGCTACAATAGTCAAAACTCGTACAATAGTCCCCGAAAGCTGAAATAAACATTACCAATATTTTCAGAATAGTCAAATTAGCTAGGATTGTCTGTCCTTAAGTCCAATTCTGGACACAGGGGCAAAACGATAATTTCGGGTCAAAACGATGTCCGCCGTTGGACCCGCTTTGCACCGAAAAGCGTGTCAGAGTCAACGGTCTCTAAAGTCGTCAAACTACATGTCTACGGATCCGGTTTTTCGATACGAACCCAACCGTTTGTCCAAAGTTGGATTCCGGCGGGCCGTGCACAAAATCGCCCGTTGAGTGGGACCGTGGGACCCGCAAAACGACGTCGGATTCAACTGTCTCAGAATTGGACCAAACTTGGCATGCAGGACCAGAAAAATGATACGGTCCTGTTGGTACAAGTTTCATCTCGATCTGACGAGCGTGCACAAAGTAATTGAAAAATTTGCACAGAGGCCGATACGGGAAATTTTGACGGATACGCATCAAATTCGTCGCGCACACGCGACCAATTTGAATTCCGTCAAAGCCCACACGACCACGAAACCGTTACACAGCTTTCGATGCTTACGGTGCGCGACCACGTCGTTCGGTTTGGCGTGACGCACGTCGTGTGGAGCGTTTTCAATGTTTTGAAAACAGGTTTTTGATCAACTTTGGAATCCGATTTCTCGGCACGTGGTCGATGAAATAAAATTCCGTAAAAAGGGATTTGAAGCCCTACATGTTGTCTATAATCGTGTTCAGATGGAATTTCTAAACATCTACTAGATCAATCGGAATCGATCCGCCAATGTGGGTTCATGGATTGTTATATGTCCTGTTTTTGGGACAGATTTTTTTGTCGAACTTTGGTTCGATTTCCTAGCCGATCTAGCGTATCTACACAAAAGTAATTGAAAGAAAGTAAAGGCGTATATATTGGCTTCGTACCAGAGTTGGAAGATCGGGAATCGGTCGAGAGACGAGGCGGGAAACTCGTCTCGAAGTCGAGCTTTCGACAGCACATCCCTGTTGCCGACACAGCGCATCGAGCGCGCTGGTTGTGCGCGCGTGGCCTCCGACGTCTCCGTCGCCGGTCGATGGCCGCCCACGGCGGGCTGGCGCGTGCGCTCGCGTGGGGCGCGCAGGGTGGAGGTGGTTGGAGGAGTTAGGGTTTTCCCGAGTTCGACCATACGCGGATGGCTGCCTACTCGTATATATATATATACAGTTCTATTCTCGGCTGGGAATAGAAGAAAATTCGGTTCTGGGTATTAAGGCTGAGCAGTCCAACTGCTGCGTCCCAAGAACTCGGGTCGGCCTGGGGCTTGGGGTGGGCTCAAGTCTCTGCTAACTTCTTTATTTTTTTTTTTTAGAAAAGTTGCAGCAAAGCCATTTGATAGATCCATACATCACCCTCACCAATAAATGTTATATGATAATAACCAATATGGCAATATTATATGGTAACAAATATTATATGGTAATATGAGATATTACATGAGACATTATAACTAAATAACCCATTGACTGGCTGAAACCAAGAGGGGAGGGGTGCCCTGTTTCTAATAGCTGGGATCACCTATGGGCTGGGCTCACTTCTTCTATAATCCTTTGTCCAACTCTTTTACTATTTAGCTATATACATAGCTAAATATCCATACATATTTATATATATATATATAGTTTATATATGTATATACATGCAAATATACGTGTACATCGTATATATTTATATACACGCACACATATTCATTATATATATTTAATTAATACACAACTCACATATATCTATATATATACATATTATTTGTACACACGTATATAAATATCTACACAAAATGTATATCCCCTTATATTCCTATATATAATCCAATGTATATATATATATATATACAATATATGTAAATCTATATATATCTATCTGTAACTTCTAAATGAACATAATAAAATCCTTAATTTCTAAAGTAGGTCCTTCACGTAAGAATTGTGTATACGAAATGATACTTACTTACAGAATTAAAAAATAATCATTTGGATAAAAAAAATAATTAAAATAAAATATTTACAAATTTCTGGGGAGGGGAGCTACACAAAGTTGCCTTGGGATGACTTTAAATGCCTCTTTAATACTGAGTGTGCTCCTTCGACACGGTTGGTAGTTGTCGTACCATGATGCTTCACCACATTCGTCCATGCTAAGACGAATTGTTCTTTGTGCGGTTCAAGCAATGTTTCTTTGATGTAAGAAATGCAAGCCGGCTCCCTCCCCTCCCACTTCTCCTTGAATAAGTACCATACGGCGGCGTAACTGTCTATCGTGCTGGCTCGCCATACACAATTCCAGTCATGGTTGAATTCGTCAAAAACTTGCATGTCAAGTTTACCATCCACTTTCCCGAACTTCAACTTACATTGGGATTGTATATTACGATTTACATAAAATGTGCATAGCAATGTATCAGCTTGAGGAAACACAATCCGAATAGCATTCATTAGAGCATACTCTCTGTCGGTAACAAAAACCGAGGGTTCTCTCTGACCGGTGTAAAGGGTTTTCAGTTTCTCCAACGCCCATGTGTAGTCTTCAACTTTCTCACTCTTCATGAAGCAAAAAGCAACTGGAAATGTTTTCCATGTAGAGGTGAAGCCGACAACATGAAAGAGAGGCATCTTGAACTTATTGGTCTTGTACGTGCAATCAAGAACTAACACGTCGGCGAAAGACCGAGCCAAATGTGTGCAATCGGGATGAGCCCAAAAGAGTGAAATGACTTCATTGCTCTGGGGATGTCTTCTATGATGCTCAACATAATGATTGTCTCCAAGCAACTTCATCACTTCTTGCATCGCCATTCTCGATTTCGACCGAATGGCGTTAGAAGAAGATAGGGCGTTGTATATTGACTTCATTGTAGACTTGTTCTTCTCATCTTCATGTCGTATGACGGAATATACTTGTCTCGGTGCAACTCCGAAATTGGACAAGTCTTCCACTATCTTCTTCTCCGTAATGTTCAACCGTCCGACATACGGATGACCCAATAGTGATTCGACAATCTCGTGGTTGTGGATTCCATTCATGACTTGGACTGTCCACTTCGCTTCTTCATCCTTTCTAATATAGACTTTGAACGGACAACCACATTTTCTCGTTCCAACATTTCTCTTTGAAACTTTACTTTCGAGAACTTTTTCTTTCTTATGCCTTCTAAACACACCACCTCGTTCACATGAAACCACAGTGGTTTGTTGTCCCGGACGGTTTCGGGCCGATCTTGATATCACAAGAACTATGTTGTTTGCCCGTCCCACTTCTCGACACCAATTTAGCGCACCTTCGTATAATTCAAAACACATATTGGTCCTGAATAAATGGCCTACATCGACGCCAATTGGAGCTGCTACCTCGATACCGGAAGATGATAAGTCCTACAATATAACTTAAAGTTAATAAAATAAAATAATACAACACAAAAAATGTCCAAACTGCTGCCAAAATGAAGGACTGCATAAGGCAAGGCAGTCCTTTCAATAATCATGACTGCCATTTCACTGGCAGTCCTGTCAATGATCAGGACTGCCACATCTCTGGCATTTCTGATTATTGACAGGACTGCCGAAGTTTTGGCAGTCCTATATGTAGAGGTGGACTGCCCGCGTATTGGCAGTCCTGTCCCTAACAGTCCCGAATTGCACCCGACGTGAATGTTACAATGGGCTTACCAAGAGTGCATCCGAAGCAAGAATATGTTCTTCGGACATATCGGGACGAGAGTCTGCTACATTCGATGACCCGGATTCTTCCATGTTCACTTTTTCTAAATTAAACACATATAAATCATTATTTACATGTGAAATTATTGTGAGAGAGTCTACAAATATATTAATTAGATGACATAACCATGAACGGATGAATTCGATGACACTGTAACGAAAATTTGGACCCTAAATCTTCACAATGTCTTGGTTGGGAGACAATTTGGGTTAGGGTTTACAAAACTATGACCTAGAAATTCTTCTTAGGGTTGGAGAAAAGAGTGGAGGAGATGGAGAGAGTAGAGAGAGAAGAAGAAAAATAAAATTAGGTTGGTATTTATATGACATCTTAGGCTAGTCCCAAGCAAAAAAAATTGATGGCAAACTTGTAATTTTTTCCAAAAATTTTGGGATAGCCCCAAGTAAAACTTGTGGTGCCCATAGAAAAAGCCTTTATTTATGTGCAGTGTCCCTTTGAGTGCGACGTGGATCCTGATCCATGCCCCCCCATGCCACGTCACCTTTTCACTTCTTCTAAAATTCGGATGGAATGACATGGATTTTAAAGAATTTAGCTCCCCTCTCATAAACGGTGGATCCCACTCCTTTTCTTTCATACTTTAATCCTTTTTCTTTTTTTCTAAACACCAAACATAGGAACTTGCTAAACAAAGACAAGAACCCAAAGAACTAATATGTCGTCCCTGCCACATAAGTTCTTCCACATTAATTAAGTTTTTTAGGCTATTCATGTTCCAAAGACCAAACATGACCTTTATCACCATTATCCCAATAAGACCCCTCTCTCCTAATTTACCATCATCTTTGATCTCATAAAGAATAGGAAGACATACCTTTGGGTCTTTTGGTGGGGAGGACGACTTATGGACATCTAATAACATTAAGCAATAAAATAATAACAATATAAATAAAACCATTTCAATGATCAATAATTGGTAAAGTAGTTATAAATGTAAATAATAATTATTTCCTAAAATACTGATATAATCAGTTTAATGTATATTTATGTATATTTAATATGTCAATAGTATTGGATATGAGCCAACTAGTGTCATCATGATTTCAAAATGAAACCTTGACTATAGTTCATAATTCAAAGGACAATCACGGGATTAGAAAATTATGTTAAAATTATCGTCATTTGGACTTTCAAAATGCAAATACACACTAGATTATAAGATAGATGTTGACCAACCCCCTTAAGTGTTTATGAAAATTTCAAGCTTCAAGATTGTCTCGGTAGGTATAGATGCAAATAAAGGACATGATCGACTTGCGAGGTTTTTGGTTTCACAATCACTTGTTTTTGTGTTGTCCGTTTTCTTTGATTCTCATGATGGCTTATCTTTATTTTGTTCTTGACAGGAGTTAGGACTCAGAGAATGTTTTTTGCGGAGTTTGTGTGGGGCCTAACTACCAGTACGACTCATCACTCGTGTCCCTCTCCCTCTCTCTTGTTTCTTTGTCATGTGACGTCAATAACTAACTTGTTATAGAATTAATTAAGTTTAAACTAAATGGGTCTAAATTGGGTTTAGTTTTGTCATGTCCTGACCCGAAAAATCATTCGTCCTCGTATCGATTTTATCCGAATCATCATCCTCGCTGGGACGTGATGTCGTACGAGTCTGGAGTTGCACTCGTAAAAGGCAAGATGACAAGTTATCAAATGATTATATTTGATTTGATATTAGCAACAGAAAAAACGGAGTATACGAAACAATTCTCTTTATTGATAATGAACTGAGATTACAAAGGCTTTCAATAGCCCCAACTGATTTTGCCAGATTGGCTACAACACTCAAGTTCTCTCTTGCCCACAAAAGATTTCACCGTTCCATACATTACGTCTTCTATATCTCGGCCGCATCATCTTGTTGCAAGTCCGAGCGTCAAGGCGATCGCACGCTTCAAACGCTACGGTATTCCATGCCTCAGTGCGCTCAAGCGAAGCACCACCGTAAGCAGACCATTCCCTGAATCTGCAAGCAAACTAATGGGGGATTAGTACGTTCCTCCTCGCTGTACTGATCAAAAATTTACTTAACAAACCGACATTTAGTTATGTATTGATTCATGCAAGCATACAATTTAGTAATCTTTCTATGTTCTCCTTAGGGTCTGTTTCATGGCATATTCGAAAGTAGAAAAGCATGTTATCATGGCAAGCATGTTATTTCAATTCGCATAAGCAAACAGGCAACCAATAGCAATCTCGTGTTGTTTCGTGACTTCTTACCAACTCGACGCACTCGCCCTTGCACCGACGCAAGGTGAATATGCCTACCATCTTTCTCTGTCATGTTATGAGTGCTCTCTATGCAGGATCTATAAGTACAGGATATATGTGAGCATGCACTTTCAATCCATCGTTCCTTAACTATATGAAGGTCGTTGGCGTATCTGCGCCAAAATGGACTATTTTTTTTTTGTCTTTTCTTTTCTCAAACTGGATAATCCGGCGTCCACCCCGTACGGGTTTGCTGGCTCAATATCCGAAGGACGCCAAACTTATCATCAATTGTGACTTATCACATCAGTAGCAGATCGCAAGTCATACCCAAAAGATATGCACCAACAATGATTACACATCCCTCCTAGGCCGAACAGTCCCGGTGCCCCGGCAAATATAACTCGTTCGAAAAAAATTACCATACCCTATGCATGGGCAATATCTCAAGTCCATTCGACCATGCAACGTGCGCATCAAACTCATACAATCAAACATAGTATTGAGTCAGAAATTCAGACTTTATGTCGTCTCGCATTTCTCTATTATTTCAATGTATTCTCACTTCATTCTTCGTTTCAATGTTCAATGGCACCATGTCCCAACTCAATGTTCGTCAAACGAATGACCCGAAAGTCCCGAATATTTTTGAGGTATCATGTCACATCTGACAGTTCTGTCACATTCATGCAACAACTGTTCTCTTCACAATGAAGCCATCTTTTATGATTTTCGTGCATGTACGCACGCCTTGACACGATTGTTCTCTATTCTTCGAGTTGTGCATGCGATGCACGCCTCGATACCGTAATTCCATATTTTATGCCTTAGTGTTCAATGTATGTTCCTTCCCTCCGACTCGTGCAACTTAGGCACGTCTCGATAGGGTATTCAATGTTCTATAGCTCGTGCACTGAGGCACTCGTGCCGATATAGTCTTTCAATGTTCTAGCATACTAACTCGTGCACGGGGGCACGAAATGACTCGTGCATTGAGGCACTTGTCGATACAATTATCCCATATTTTTATGGCTTGCGCACCGAGACGCTCGCCTTTGCGATATTCAATGTTCAATAGCGACTCGTATATTTGATGTACATTTTATTTCAATTGTTCTATCGAGTGTTCGACACGCACTATGTTCATCTATCGATTGAGCCACGCCCGTGGACTCGATAGATTAACTTTAGCATACAATGGTATATTTTAATTAAGCATGACAGACTAGGAAAGAAGAGTCAAAGCCCCACCCCCCCACCTTAAGCCGATACGCCTTGTTGTTTTGCCGAGCCGATGCGGCTCGATTTCATATATTTGTTGTACGACCAACTCATTTAACTTGGCCATTCGAACACTTGCGCTACGTTGAATTATCTAAGCGATTTGGCCTACCATGCCTATACTTCAGTCCGTAGCAAGACGGCGATTTGGTTTTACGGACACCATTTCAAATAAGGCAAAATGTCGACCTCTTATATTTCAGCGTAAACGTATAGCCTGCACACGAAACCAACTAAAATTAATACTTGTCCAAATTGGACTAATGCCTTGCCCCATCTCCATTGTTGTCCCCACCCCCTCCATTGGTGTCCCCACCTCCATTGTTGTTGTCCCCACCTCTATTAGTGTTCTCTATCTTCGGTGATTCTCTCTCTTTTTTATTTTGTATTTTTTAATTAGGTTATTTTGTTGACATTCAATCTTTGTTTAGAATTATGGACCAAAATATTTTTGAAGAAGAGATTCGGTCATCCAATCCCACGACCAACTCTTTTGACTTGGCCATTCGAACACTTGCGCTACGTTGAATTATCCAAGCGATTTGGCCTACCGTGTCTATACTTCAGTCCGTAGCAAGACGACAATTTGGTTTTACGGACACCATTTCAAATAAGGCAAAATGTCGACCTCTTATATTTCAGCGTAAACGTATAGCCTGCACATGAAACCAACTAAAATCAATACTTGTTCGAATCGGACTAATACCTTGCGTCGATTCGATTTTTTAGAATCTTCGAGCCGACTCAATGCTTTCTCTCGGGCCAACTTAACACTTGCATCGATCTTACTCGATGCGTTCTTCGGGTCAACGTAACTCTTTGCATCGATCAGACTCAATGCGTTTCTTGGGTGTCATGACCCGCACCCTGATTAGGGGCACGAGAAGTGGGTACGTCCAGCCTACGCCGCAGTATCGACGGTAGAACGCTGTATATAAGGTCTGTAAATATTACGACTAACAGTATAAAGGTACCTGTACAGTATATACACTCCGAGTGGAGGTGACATAGCAATACAGTCTCAATCACAGAATAAAACTAAGGTAGATAGCACAGAAGGATAATATATGATAGATGAAAAAGAATAAGTTCAGTGTCCAACACAAGCCCAGATATATACAACATCACAGGGTCTCAAAATATAACATAGAAAGCTACAGTCTGATAATACTAGCTGGATCGCAGTCCAGTCAAACCTAGCTAACCTACACTACTCTGGAAGAACAAAGTCTAGTGGCCTTCCCTTAGGAATTTTACCCTGGGCTTCCTAGGGTAGTAGGGTACTAGCCTATACAACCATTACCTACCAAGTTTTCTAGGGTAAGTGGACATCCAGTCCATCTTACGGTCCATATCGTCCTTTTACCCGTTATCTTGAATATCTCAAGATACACAATGGTACGGTACGATACCATCCTCCTAATCCCTCACGTAACCCCAATTTCCACCTAGGAGCCTACCCGCAAACTCTATTTCACATTTGCTAAGTCCCCTCCAAGTTTTGACGCGTTTCGAAACACGAAACTCAAAATCACCCCTTCACCAAATCTAATTCAACCATTTACTCACTCACTCAACTCTATCTTTTCACACTCTCTTAGGACTAGTTTTAGGGATTAGTTTTGTGGGCTAAATAGGTATATATATAGCTAATATATAGGGGTATATATATATGTATATATACATAGGTATATAGTGGGGGTTTTGGGGGTCAAATGGGGGCCTAAAGGGGGGTGAAATGCAGATGCTACTGCTGCTAAAGTTGTTGTTCCTGCTGCTACTGCTGCTGAAATTTTAGCAGCTATTGCTGCTGTGTTGGGGGGGGGGGGGGGCGGCAGCAGCCCCTTGGCCCCCCTAGCTGCTGTTGCTTACCCTCATCTTCTCCCCTCTTCTCCTCTTTAAATCCCTCCTATTCTCCTCTCTAAATCTCTTCTAAACTCCTCTCTAAATCTCTTCTAAATATATAAATCTCATTCTCTAAACTCTCATATATATAAATCTCATTCCCTCCCCTCTCTATACATACAAATACACACGCATATATATATATATATATATATATATATATATATATATATATATATATATATATATATATGGTGTGTTAATATATATGTAATGCCCGTGGTTCGTATTACGTATTGGGAAATACGTATACGTACTTTGGACTCATATTTTTGGTTTGTCATAATTAGTTAGCCTTGGGTTTTATTATGAATGTTGCATTAGCATGGTTCATCATGGCATCGTATTGGCTTGGTTTGGTTCGGTTTAGTGGGTTTGGCTTGGTTTGGTTTTATGTGAAGAACCACTCCCACCTACCACCACTCCCACCATAAATATCAATCACACTCTCTCTCTTCCATTATTACTCATTACTCATTTCTTCTTCTCCATCTTTACTCTTCACCTACCAGGAAGAGAGGGGGAGCTTAGGCAAGTGCATCTTGCTTCATGGAGGAAGTCCATTTTTATTATTCCATTGTCTTCCTCATGTGTTTCTAACCCACTTTAGTACTTGGCATTTTTTATTTCCATGGTTAAATTTTGTAGATCTAGTTTTGTGGTATTTTCAGCTTCCAGGATTTTGATCTATCAAACTTGCATATTTTGCTAAGTTGATGATCCCATGTTGCAGAGAATTTCGTTTGGTCCAAATTTGACCTACGGGTGTTTGCTGAGCCGCATGAGCATTAATAATCCTGGCCGCATGGCTTTCCATCAATTTGGAATGCATTAGCAATTAATGCATTAGTTAGTCTAGCATTTAATGCATTAGTATTTTAATGCATTAACTTTTACTGTTAGCATGCTGTAGCAATTTTGTTTGCATTTGCACGCTCACCCAGCCGCATATGGGAGCAAGTGAGTAGGCTTGCTTCTTTTTTTTTAATATTTGTTGCATGCATCAGTGCTTGCGTGGGAGGAATCTAAAGTGGAGCCGCATATAACAATTTCACTTGGCCGCATGTAGCAAAATCAGTGAGCCGCATGCTTAATCCATGCATTATAATGCATTATAATAATACATTGTATCATAGGCCAGCCGCATGAAAAATTCAAGGCATTATAATAATCCATGCTTTAATGCATTTCAATGCATTACAATTCAATGCATTATAATTCAATGCATTACAATCCATGAAACCAGATTCAGGAGAATGCATTACTTACTTAATGCATTCTTGCATGAAATATTTTTTTTTATGCATTTGTAATGCATTCTCCAGTACTAGCCGCATAAGGCTTTTCTTTGATACATTTGTTTTCTTTAATGCATTTGCAGTGCATTCTCCAGTACTAGCCGCATAAGGCTTTTCTTTGATACATTTGTTTTCTTTAATGCATTTGTAATGCATTCTCCAGTACAAGCCGCATAAGGAAATTATTTAATATTAGTTGCTTGTTTGCATTTTCATGCAAGCAAACCGCATGGCCATTATTTATTTATTTATTTATTTATTCGTTTGTTTGTACTTTCATGCAAGCAAATGTGAGGGTGAGCCGCATGGATATTTATAGCATTAATAATTGCTTGATGCAGAGCCGCATGGCCTTTGGCCATTAAATATTATTATTTGTATGTTGCGTTTTGCATGGAATCTAAGGTGAGCCGCATAGGCTCCCTTCCCCTACTATCTAATATTTTGGCCACGGGTGCCACTCTTTTACTGGCAGTCATCATTTCATTGTTTGGCCACGTGCCCTTTCCTTTGTTTAAGTAGAAGCTCGCAATTATTGTCTTCCCACTCTCTGTCTTTTCTGACTGCATGAATATTTCTTGTTAGCATTTACTCTTGGTCGCATGTCCCCTTCAGTTATTTTCACGCCACATAAGCTTTGGCCAGCCGCATGGGTGATTTCCCACTCTCTTTGGCCGCATGTATGTTCTCCCACTTTTGGGCCGCATGGGGTCCACTTTGATTGTTTAAATATTTTATTTGCCTGAATTGTGGTCAGAATTTCTTCCCTCCTTGATAAATGGCATGACTGGATAGTGACCCGCCGTGGTGCACTCTTGACAAGATAACTTGACCTGACAAATTTGACATGATAACTTGGCATGATAATTCTTGATAGTGGCCCGCCGTGGCGCACTCTTGACATGATAAACCTGACATGATACTTCTGGTAAAGCCGTTGCGACGGCTGCCTGACATGATAAATATGAAAGACCTGGACACCGTGGACGATTGTGCTTGTACAAATGAACCCGTCTTGTCTTGCATCATGTCTAGGACGGGGACCCCTGAGTACCACGGTCAGGGTTACCCACTGAAATGGACTAAGGCTAATTACTAGAATAATCCAGTAGTCATGAAGAGATTTCCCCAGCTACAGACAATCCCGTTATCTGGGCGCCCCACTTGGGATCTGTAGCCTACCGACGAGTAGGGCACATTTCCAGCACACTGTCATATGTTGCACCCTCATTGTACTAATATTCGACCTGGATAACTTGGATGGTCTGCAGGGTTGTGGCTGTGGAATAATCTCGCTACATCTTGCTAGTAACTAGGCCAGTGGTAACCCTAGTTAGTTAAAGTATCAAGCTGTACTTATTGCTTGGCCGTGAGATGTTGGATGGAGTTCAATCAGTCTAGTCTTGTCTTGATCCTGTACAAGATTGTTACATGTCCTGATTTCTTATATTTATCTTGCCGATAAATGGTGGGAGAAACCAAGTTATGTTCAGACGAAGGGTTACAACCCCGGTCCTTATTTGGTTTACGGGTTGTAACCTGGCTATCTGAATAGTCCCATGGTTATCTCATCGTATATCACATGTCATGCATTTTCCTTAAATTATTGTCTTTTATTATGCAATTACTCTTGTGCTAATTTGCTGGTTTTAGTTCCTAAGTGAAGCCTCCTTTATGGCACTTGCTCTTTCTAGGATCTGACCCAGCTGGTTTTGTATGGCCAGATACCGGAGCAGTTCCAGAGGATCTACCGGTCTTCCTGCCAGATGGTGACTACTAGAAGGAATCCTGGCAACGAGTGGGTTTATTTTGGCTCTCCCACTCTATTGTAAAATTATTCTTTTGAGGCGTTTAGCCGCCGAGCAAGTGTTAGCTCGTGTACATTTTTACTTACTGTCTGCCTACGGGCGGTAACATGATTGGCAACCTAGGGTTAATCATGTATGACTAAAACTCTTGCTAGTCCTCATATTTTGTAACGACTAGCTTCATGATCAGCTGAATATGTAATATTTGGGACGCCTTACTATTGTATATTTGGTGATCTTACATCTTGTAAACATTTACTTACTTGCTTGTGATTGAGACACTAGTCTTGTTATTGACCATAAGAGACTGATGGCTTGTAGATAAACCCTTATATATCTAGACAGCCGTGACCGTATAGTGGAGTGGATCCCATTTTATTATACGTAGCTGGCTATGTCTGCCCCCGCTCTCCGGTATTCCGGTTCTGGGGCGTGACATGGTTTAAGTGGTGGCCCGTGCAGGTCTTGTAAATCAAGATATGTGAGGGTTTACCGAATAGATGTCTCAATCAGCACCCGCCCTTGATCTCTGCTCGTATCCTCTTGATTCCTGAAATTCTTGTCCTGATCACATGCTTGTAATCGTTGATCTGTCATGGTCCTTCCTTATTGTTCTCTATGTCGTCTTCTTCAGCGGCATTGTACCTGGACCTGCCGATCAGCAAGGCGGAGCACCTCCCGCGGACCAGCAGCAACAAGAAGATCAGGTCCAGCACTCAGGAGCAGCCTCCTGGGTCATGCCTCCTGGAGATCTAGAGCCCCAGTTCAGCCCGTCCAGCCTGCAGAGCCTGATGATGGCACATTGGTGGGAATCATCAGGACACTGTTAGCTTCCCAAGATCGGCGAGGATATGCCTTGCACCAGGCAGTAGAAGATGCTCTGAACAGAGGCGGTCGTCATGGGAACAGTACAACCAACAGTTTCAAGCGCCTGAACCCTCCATTCTTCGATGGCAGCGAAGATGCTATCGCTGCTGATGCTTGGCTTCAGGACACATAAGTGATTCTAGAGGCAGCGAAGACGCCCGAGGACGAGAAGGTGGCCGTAGTGCGCCTGCAGTTACTGGATCTTGCCCGCAGCTGGTGGGCGACACATGCCGTGGGATTAGTGGCACCTATTTCTTGGGCAGTATTTTGTGAGAGATTCCAGACCAAGTACTTCGACGCTGTGGCTCGGTACGATCTACAGACCAAGTTCACCAATCTGAAGCAGATGGGCAGGACGGTCAATGGGTATGCGGCCGAGTTTTTCAGGCTTAGTCGGTTTGCTCCCACCCTGGTGGCGACCGAGTTCGATAGAGCCCAGCGGTTCCAGTAGGGGCTCCATCTCGAGTTTTGTTGGCAGTGGAACAGTTTGAGCATCAGACCTTCGATACAGTATTGAGAGCAGCTCGGAGGCACGAGTATACCTCCCAACAGGATAGTAGACATGATCGGAGGTCGAAAGCGATCTCACGGCCAGATGACCCAGTTGACAGCACCAGCCCCGGCAGTCAGGGCTTTGACAATTGGAACTCCGAGGCAGGCGGCCTCAGTTACGTCAGTCACGTCCCCTCAGCAGCAGAAGCAGAAGCAGTCTTTCACGATGGGCTGCACTCATTGTGGGAAGCCAGGACACGTTGTTTCGGAGTGTCGCAGAGCACAGGGATTGTGTTTGGCTTGTGGAGCACCAGACCACAAGATAGGGTCCTGTCCGAATAGAGCCGGTTCCTCCTCATCGGCCCAGACTAGTACCTCAGTAAGGGGACCAGCACCAGTGCAGCAGCAGCAGCAGTACCAGCCTTCGAGGCCATTGTCGCCTCAGACCCAAGTATTCCAGCAGCAGGGACCCCAGCAGTATGCCCTGGTCCAAGCTCAGATTCAGAACCGGCAGAGAGGTTTCTATCAGGATATCTTTCCTCTTTTTTGTGCCTTCGAATTCCTTGCTTACATACATGATTGCATGATTGATTGCTTAGTATAGCTTGCATGTGATTAGTATAGCTTGTCCTTGCCACTCTAGCCTCTTGATTAAATTCCGAGGACGGAATTCTTTTAAGGTGGGTAGAGTTGTAATGCCCGTGGTTCATATTACGTATTGGGAAATATGTGTACGTACTTTGGACTCATATTTTTGGTTTGTTATAATTAGTTAGCCTTGGGTTTTATTATGAATGTTGCATTAGCATGGTTCATCATGGCATCGCATTGGCTTGGTTTGGTTCGGTTTAGTGGGTTTGGCTTGGTTTGGTTTTATGTGAAGAACCACTCCCACCTACCACCACTCCCACCATAAATATCAATCCCACTCTCTCTCTTCCATTATTACTCATTACTCATTTCTTTTTCTCCATCTTTACTCTTCACCTACCAGGGAGAGAGGGGGAGCTTAGGCAAGTGCATCTTGCTTCATGGAGGAAGTCCATTTTTCTTGTTCCATTGTCTTCCTCATGTGTTTCTAACCCACTTTAGTACTTGGCATTTTTCATTTCCATGATTAAATTTTGTAGATCTAGTTTTGTGGTATTTTCAGCTTCCAGGATTTTGATCTATCAAACTTACATATTTTGCTAAGTTGATGATCCCATGTTGCAGAGAATTTCGTTTGGTCCAAATTTGACCAACGGGTGTTTGTTGAGCTGCATGAGCATTAATAATCCTGGCCGCATGGCCTTTCCATCAATTTGGAATGCATTAGCAATTAATGCATTAGTTAGTCTAGCATTTAATGCATTAGTATTTTACTGTTAGCATGTTGTAGCAATTTTGTTTGCATTTGCACGCTCACCCAGCCGCATATGGGAGCAAGTGAGTGGGCTTGCTTCTTTTTTTTTAATATTTGTTGCATGCATCAGTGCTTGCGTGGGAGGAATCTAAAGTGGAGCCGCATATAACAATTTTACTTGGCCGCATGTAGCAAAATCAGTGAGCCGTATGCTTAATCCATGCATTATAATGCATTTAATGCATTATATCATAGGCCAGCCGCATGAAAAATTCAAGGCATTATAATAATCTATGCTTTAATGCATTTCAATGCATTACAATTCAATGCATTATAATTTAATGCATTACAATCCATGAAACCAGATTCAGGAGAATGCATTACTTACTTTAATGCATTCTTGCATGAAATATATTTTTATGCATTTGTAATGCATTCTCCAGTACTAGCCGCATAAGGCTTTTCTTTGATACATTTGTTTTCTTTAATGCATTTGCAATGCATTCTCCAGTACTAGCCACGTAAGGCTTTTCTTTGATACATTTGATTTCTTTAATGCATTTGCAATGCATTCTCCAGTACTAGCCGCATAAGGAAATTATTTAATATTAGTTGCTTGTTTGCATTTTCATGCAAGCAAACCGCATGACCATTATTTATTTATTTATTTATTCGTTTGTTTGTATTTTCATGCAAGCAAATGTGAGGGTGAGCCGCATGGATATTTATAGCATTAATAATTGCTTGATACAGAGCCGCATGGCCTTTGGCCATTAAATATTATTATTTGCATGTTGCGGTTTGCATGGAATCTAAGGTGAGCCGCATAGGCTCCCTTCCCCCACTATCTAATATTTTGGCCACGGGTGCCACTCTTTTACTGGCAGTCATCATTTCATTGTTTGGCCACGTGCCCTTTCCTTTGTTTAAGTAGAAGCTCGCAATTATTGTCTTCCCACTCTTTGTCTTTTCTGACTGCATGAATATTTCTTGTTAGCATTTACTCTTGGGCGCATGGTCTCCTTCAGTTATTTTCTGGCCACATAAGCTTTGGCTAGCCGCATGGGTGGTTTCCCACTCTCTTTGGCCACATGTATGTTCTCCCACTTTTGGGCCGCATGGGATCCACTTTGATTGTTTAAATGTTTTATTTGCCTGAATTGTGGTCAGAATTTCTCCTCTCCTTGATAAATGGCATGACTGGATAGTGACCCGTCGTGGTGCACTCTTGACAAGATAACTTGACCTGACAAATTTGACATGATAACTTGGCATGATAATTCTTGATAGTTGCCCACCGTGGCGCACTCTTGACATGATAAATCTGACATGATACTTCTGGTAAAGCCGTTGCGACGGCTGCCTGACATGATAAATATGAATGACCTGGACACCGTGGACGATTGTGCTTGTACAAATAAACCCGTCTTGTCTTGCATAATGTCTAGGACGGGGACCTCTGAGTACCACGGTCAGGGTTACCCACTGAAATAGACTAAGGCTAATTACTAAAATAATCCAGTAGTCATGAAGAGATTTCCCCAGCTACAGGCAATCTCGTTATCTGGGCGCCCCACTTGGGATCTGTAGCCTGCCGACGAGTATGGCACATTTCCAGCACACTATCATGTGTTGCACCCTCATTGTACTAATATTCGACCTGGATAACTTGGATGGTCTGCAGGGCTTGTGGCTGTGGAATAATCTCGCTGCATCTTGCTAGTAACTAGGCCAGTGGTAACCCTAGTTAGTTAAAGTATCAAGCCGTACTTATTGCTTGGCCGTGAGATGTTGGATGGAGTTCAATCAGTCTAGTCTTGTCTTGATCCTGTACAAGATTGTTACATGTCATGATTTCTTATATTTATCTTACCGATAAATGGTGGGAGAAACCAAGTTATGTTCAGACGAAGGGTTACAACCCCGGTCCTTGTTTGGATTACGGGTTGTAACCTGGCTATCTGAATAGTCTCATGGTTATCTCATCGTATATCACATGTCATGCCTTTTCCTTAAATTACTGTCTTTTATTATGCAATTACTCTTGTGCTAATTTGCTGGTTTTAGTTCCTAAGTGAAGCCTCCTTTGTGGCACTTGCTCTTTCTAGGATCTGACCCAACTGGTTTTGTATGGACAGATACCGGAGCAGTTTCAGAGGATCTACCGGTCTTCCTGCCAGATGGTGACTACTAGAAGGAATCCTGGCAACGAGTGGGTTTATTTTGGCTCTCCCACTCTATTGTAAAATTATTCTTTTGAGGCGTTTAGCCGCCGAGCAAGTGTTAGCTCGTGTACATTTTTACTTACTGTCTGTCTACGGGCGGTAACATGATTGGCAACCTAGGGTTAATCATGTATGACTAAAACTCTTGCTAGTCCTCATATTTTGTAACGACTAGCTTCATGATCAGCTGAATATGTAATGTTTGGGACGCCTTACTATTGTATATTTGGTAATCTTACATCTTGTAAACATTTACTTACTTGCTTGTGATTGAGACACTAGTTTTGTTATTGACCATAAGAGACTGATGGCTTGTAGATAAACCCTTATGTATCTAGACAGCCGTGACCGTATAGTGGAGTGGATCCTATTTCATTATACGTAGCTGGCTATGTCTGCCCCCGCTCTCCGGTATTCCGGTTCTGGGGCGTGACATGGTTTAAGTGGTGGCCCATGTAGGTCTTGTAAATCAAGATATGTGAGGGTTTACCGAATAGATGTCTCAATCAGCACCCGCCCTTGATCTCTGCTCGTATCCTCTTGATTCCTGAAATTCTTGTCCTGATCACATGCTTGTAATCGTTGATCTGTCATGGTCCTTCCTTATTGTTCTCTATGTCGTCTTCTTCAGCGGCATTGTACCTGGACCTGCCGATCAGAAAGGCGGAGCACCTCCCGCGGACCAGCAGCAACAAGAAGATCAGGCCCAGCACTCAGGAGCAGCCTCCCGGGTCATGCCTCCTGGAGATCTAGAGCCCCCAGTTCAGCCCGTCCAGCCTGCAGAGCCTGATGATGGCACCTTGGTGGGACTCATCAGGACACTGTTAGCTTCCCAAGATCGGCGAGGAGATGCCTTGCACCAGGCAGTAGAAGATGCTCTGAACAGAGGCGGTCATCATGGGAACAGTACAGCCAACAGTTTCAAGCGCCTGAACCCTTCATTCTTCGATGGCAGTGAAGATGCTATCGCTGTTGATGCTTGGCTTCAGGACACAGAAGTGATTCTAGAGGCAGCGAAGACGCCCGAGGACGAGAAGGTGGCCGTAGTGCGCCTGCAGTTACTGGATCTTGTCCGCAGCTGGTGGGCGGCACAGGCTGTGGGATTAGTGGCACCTATTGCTTGGGCAGTATTTTGTGAGAGATTCCAGACCAAGTACTTCGACGCTGTGGCTCGGTACGATCTACAGACCAAGTTCACCAATCTGAAGCAGATGGACAGGACGGTCGATGGGTATGCGGCCGAGTTTTCCAGGCTTAGTCGGTTTGCTCCCACCCTGGTGGCGACCGAGTTCGATAGAGCCCAGCGGTTCCAGTAGGGGCTCCATCTCGAGATTTTGTTGGCAGTGGAACAGTTTGAGCATCAGACCTTCGATGCAGTATTGAGAGCAGCTCGGAGGCACGAGTATACCTCCCACAGGATAGTAGACAGGACCGGAGGTCGAGAGCGATCTCACGGCCAGATGACCCAGTCGACAGCAGCAGCCCCGGTAGTCAGGGCTTTGACAATTGGAACTCCGAGGCAGGCGGCCTCAGTTACGTCAGTCACATCCCCTCAGCAGCAGAAGCAGAAGCAGTCTTCCACGATGGGCTGCACTCATTGTGGGAAGCCAGGACACGTTGTTTCGGAGTGTCGCAGAGCACAGGGATTGTGTTTGGCTTGTGGAGCACCGGACCACAAGATAGGGTCCTGTCCGAATAGAGCCGGTTCCTCCTCATCGGCCCAGACTAGTCCCTCGGTAAGGGGACCAGCACCAGTGCAGCAGCAGCAGCAGTACCAGCCTCCGAGGCCATTGTCGCCTCAGACCCAAGTATTCCGGCAGCAGGGACCCCAGCAGTATGCCCTGGTCCAAGCTCAGATTCAGAACGGGCAGAGAGGTTTCTAGCAGGATATCTTCCCTCTTTCTCGTGCCTTCGAATTCCTTGCTTACATACATGATTGCATGATTGATTGCTTAGTATAGCTTGCCTGTGATTAGTATAGCTTGTCCTTGCCACTCTAGCCTCTTGATTAAATTCCGAGGACAGAATTCTTTTAAGGTGGGTAGAGTTGTAATGCCCGTGGTTCGTATTACGTATTGGGAAATACTTGTACGTACTTTGGACTCATATTTTTGGTTTGTCATAATTAGTTAGCCTTGGGTTTTATTATGAATGTTGCATTAGCATGGTTCATCATGGCATCGCATTGGCTTGGTTTGATTCGGTTTAGTGGGTTTGGCTTGGTTTGGTTTTATGTGAAGAACCACTCCCACCTACCACCACTCCCACCTACCACCACTCCTACCATAAATATCACAATCCTACTCTCTCTCTCTTCCATTATTACTCATTACTCATTTCTTCTTCTCCATCTTTACTCTTCACCTACCAGGGAGAGAGGGGGAGCTTAGGCAAGTGCATCTTGCTTCATGGAGGAAGTTCATTTTTATTGTTCCATTGTCTTCTTTATGTGTTTCTAATCCATTTTAGTACTTGGCATTTTTCATTTCCATGGTTAAATTTTGTGGATCTAGTTTTGTGGTATTTTCAGCTTCCAGGATTTTGAACTATCAAACTTGCATATTTTGCTAAGTTGATGATCCCATGTTGCAGAGAATTTCGTTTGGTCCAAATTTGACCTACGGGTGTTTGCTGAGCCGCATGAGCATTAATAATCCTGGCCGCATGACCTTTCCATCAATTTGGAATGCATTAGCAATTAATGCATTAGTTAGTCTAGCATTTAATGCATTAGTATTTTAATGCATTAACTTTTACTGTTAGCATGCTGTAGCAATTTTGTTTGTATTTGTACGCTCACCCAGCCGCATATGGGAGCAAGTGAGTGGGCTTGCTTCTTTTTTTTAATATTTGTTGCATGCATCAGTGCTTGCGTGGGAGGAATATAAAGTGGAGCCGCATATAACAATTTCACTTGGCCGCATGTAGCAAAATCAGTGAACCGCTTGCTTAATCCATGCATCATAATGCATTATAATAATACATTGTATCATAGGCCAGCCGCATGAAAAATTCAAGGCATTATAATAATCCATGCTTTAATGCATTTCAATGCATTACAATTCAATGCATTATAATTCAATGCATTACAATCCATGAAACCAGATTCAGGAGAATGCATTACTTACTTTAATGCATTCTTGCATGAAATATTTTTTATGCATTTGTAATGCATTCTCCAGTACTAGCCGCATAGGGATTTTTTTTGATACATTTGTTTTCTTTAATGCATTTGCAATGCATTCTCCAGTACTAGCCGTATAAGGCTTTTCTTTGATACATTTGTTTTCTTTAATGCATTTGCAATGCATTCTCCAGTACTAGCCGCATAAAGAAATTATTTAATATTAGTTGCTTGTTTGTATTTTCATGCAAGCAAACCGCATGGCCATTATTTATTTATTTGTTTGTTTGTACTTTCATGCAAGTAAATGTGAGGGTGAGCCGCATGGATATTTATAGCATTAATAATTGCTTGATGCAGAGCCGCATGGCCTTTGGCCATTAAATATTATTATTTGTATGTTGTGTTTTGCATGGAATCTAAGGTGAGCCGCATAGGCTCCCTTCCCCCACTATCTAATATTTTGGCCACGGGTGCCACTCTTTTACTGGCAGTCATCATTTCATTGTTTGGCCACGTGCCCTTTCCTTTGTTTAAGTAGAAGCTCGTAATTATTGTCTTCCCACTCTCTGTCTTTTCTGACTGCATGAATATTTCTTGTTAGCATTTACTCTTGACCGCATGGTCCCCTTCAGTTATTTTCTGGCCGCATAAGCTTTGGCTAGCCGCATGGGTGGTTTCCCACTCTCTTTAGCCGCATGTATGTTCTCCCACTTTTGGGCCGCATGGGGTCCACTTTGATTGTTTAAATATTTTATTTGCCTGAATTGTGGTCAGAATTTCTCCCCTCTTTGATAAATGGCATGACTGGATAGTGACCCGCCGTGGTGCACTCTTGACAAGATAACTTAACCTGACAAATTTGACATGATAACTTGGCATGATAATTCTTGATAGTGGCCCGCCGTGGCGCACTCTTGACATGATAAACCTGACATGATACTTCTGGTAAAGCCGTTGCGACGGCTGCCTGACATGATAAATATGAATGACCTGGACACCGTGGACGATTGTGCTTGTACAAATGAACCCGTTTTGTCTTGCATCATGTCTAGGACGGGGACCCCTGAGTACCACGGTCAGGGTTACCCACTGAAATGGACTAAGGCTAATTACTAGAATAATCCAGTAGTCATGAAGAGATTTCCCCAGCTACAGGCAATCCCGTTATCTGGGCGCCCCACTTGGGATCTGTAGCCTGCCGACGAGTAGGGCACATTTCCAGCACACTGTCATGTGTTGCACCCTCATTGTACTAATATTCGACCTGGATAACTTGGATGGTCTGCAGGGCTTGTGGCTGTGGAATAATCTCGCTGTATCTTGCTAGTAACTAGGCCAGTGGTAACCCTAGTTAGTTAAAGTATCAAGCCGTACTTATTGCTTGGCCGTGAGATGTTGGATGGAGTTCAATCAGTCTAGTCTTGTCTTGATCCTGTACAAGATTGTTACATGTCCTGATTTCTTATATTTATCTTGTCGATAAATGGTGGAAGAAACCAAGTTCTGTTCAGACGAAGGGTTACAACCCCGGTCCTTGTTTGGTTTACGGGTTGTAACCTGGCTATCTGAATAGTCCCATGGTTATCTCATCGATCGTATATCACATGTCATGCCTTTTCCTTAAATTACTGTCTTTTATTATGCAATTACTCTTGTGCTAATTTGCTGGTTTTAGTTCCTAAGTGAAGCCTCCTTTATGGCACTTGCTCTTTCTGGGATCTGACCCAGCTGGTTTTGTATGGCCAGATACCGGAGCAGTTCCAGAGGATCTATCGGTCTTCCTGCCAGATGGTGACCACTAGAAGGAATCCTGGCAACGAGTGGGTTTATTTTGGCTCTCCCACTCTATTGTAAAATTATTCTTTTGAGGCGTTTAGTCGCCGAGCAAGTGTTAGCTCGTGTACATTTTTACTTACTGTCTGCCTACGGGCGGTAACATGATTGGCAACCTAGGGTTGATCATGTATGACTAAAACTCTTGCTAGTCCTCACATTTTGTAATGACTAGCTTCATGATCAGCTGAATATGTAATGTTTGGGACGCCTTACTATTGTATATTTGGTAATCTTACATCTTGTAAACATTCACTTACTTGCTTGTGATTGAGACACTAGGCTTGTTATTGACCATAAGAAACTGATGGCTTGTAGATAAACCCTCATATATCTAGACAGCCGTGACCGTATAGTGGAGTGGATCCCATATCATTATATGTAGCTGGCTATGTCTGCCCCCGCTATCCGGTATTCCGGTTCTGGGGCGTGACAATATATATGGACACACACACTCCCACACGTGGACACACACACATATACATATGAACACACTCCCACACATGGACACACACACACACACACACATATACATATGAACACACTCACACACACACACATAAAAATGAAGTTTAAGAGTGCCTAACCACTTAGATGCAAATCTAATTTAGCCTAAAAGTGTCCAAATTTGGGGGAAACTCAAGGACCGGTCACAAACTCTAACTTCTCCTAGGACACTCCAAACGGACCCAAACTCGACACGAATAGGGACACAACTATGGAAATCAATCCTACATGGTCCAACCTAGATTACATGATGAAAAGAATAGATTAGAGGATAGGTTGTACCTATCGGGAGATGGATTCCCGATTCGAAAGTCCTCCGACACGGCTCCGACACAAAGAATTGATTAGGACACACCCACTTCACTTCTTGCTCCCAAAAGCTTGGAGAATCACTACTTGGGATAGAGGAAGAGTTCTATGGAAGAATATTGGAGAAAAGGAATTATTTTGAGATGATTTCTAGGAAAAACCTACTCTAACTTTTGAGAAAAGCTTGGAGAAGAAGAAGAAGAAGGAGAAGAAAATTGTGATATTTTGAAGTGGAGAAGAAGAAATAAATGGGGAGGGGGTGGCTGGTCATAAAGGGAAGGGTTGGGGCACTTGAAATTACAAGTTTGCCCCTCCCTTAACTTCTATGCTAAGTTAAGTCCAAATTTGGTTTTGTGGGTTAGCTAAAATTAAATAAAAATCATAATTAAGCTTAAATACTCATGTGGGATTAGTCCAAACTCCTAAACCTAAAAGTTAAGTTTGGGTGGGCCATGGCTAATTAACATGCTAATCACAACTCAAGTCAAAAATTTTTGGAGTCCCGAATTAACTCAGAATGCGATGAAATTCGAACCCGACTCCTATAATCATTAAATATTAATATTCATGAAATAAAATTCTCAAAAATATTATAAAATGGAAAATTACCATTTTATCCCTAACTTGGAAAAGTGAGGGTGACAAGTCTATCCACCTTAAAAAAAATTCGTCCTCGAAATTAAAACCAAACAATAGTAAAATATCAAAATCACATGTCATGGCTTAAAATTTAAAATAATTAAAATCTCAAAAATCAAAGCATGAATTAAATGACTAAAATTATAAAATTTAAAATTACTCTCAAATAGAAACTGGGTGCTATAAGTATATCCACCTTAAAAGAATCATCCTCAAAAATTAAAACAAGTAAACACAAAAATCATGCAAATCGATAATCGTATGCGTCTGTCCAATCATCATGATACTCAGAATCTCCGTCATGCCAGTGAGCAAGGCTACGATAATTACAGAGTCCTCAACTACGGTACATACATCTAGAATTATGGTATTTAAAATTTTTGCATTGTCGCATGCTTGGCAGCAAAAACCTTAAATTTCTACACCCGAGAAATACGACCATAATCCGACTATATGTCCTCACTATGCCTGCTAGCATGACCATAGAGTATTCTAAAATCTCATAATCGAGGCGACCTATCCCATACGACTTATCTTAGAAGGAATCACATCACAAGAACAATTTTCATCCAACGATCAAAGCACAGATAGAATCGAAGTTCAAGACAGTTTATAAGAAGGCAAATGCGGAAAGGAGATTCGAAATATCGGAACCTGCTATCTGCTCTACTACTGCCTGAGTGGGCTCAACTGTCATGGCGAAAGCACGCCCCTGCTGGCCTCCTCTAGCCTGTTGTACTCTGTCCTGGTCTCTTCGAATTTCACTAGCGTGGCAATCCCTCAGCTGGTGGTCAGGCGCCCCGCAGTATAGACAGACGCCCAACCTCTTCCTACAAGCCTCTCTAGTGTGCCCCAGCTTTCCGTAGAAGCCGTACGGGATAGCCGGTCTCTGGCCCTGTCCCTAATGCTGCTGGACACGCGCTGGTGCCTGCTGAATCTGTAACAGAGGCTGATGCTGAAATAGCCTCTGCTGATGCTGAAAGTGGGGGCGCTTGGCTGGTCCCGCACTGGAACTCGCCCCCATAGCATCTCCGCTCCTCTTCGGCTTGAGGCCGAAGTCCTCCTCTGCAATCTGCACGTCCATCAATTTCTGATCGAACGTCGCGTCACGGTGGCCCGAGGTGCGGGTGCGCACTGCATGAATAAGTCCCCTATGGAACTTACGAGCCTTCTGTCCCTCATCCTGGATCATATCGGGAGCGAACCTGCTAAGGCAGAAGAACTCAGCTGCATACTCGTCCACTGACGAGTTTCCCTGCACTAGACCCACGAACTGGCCCTCCAATGCTGTAAGAGCCACGTTCGGGAAGAACTTCTCCTTGAAGAGCCTCCGAAAGTTCTCCCATGTCAGCCCTCTCACCTACGCATGATGATCCGTGCGGTACCATGTCAGCACGATGTCGAAGAATCGGCTGGCTGCGGCTGAAACCCAAAGTGCTCTAGGAAGCTCTGCCAGCTCCATGCTCCGCTGCACTTCCTCTAGCCAGTCGTCTGCATAAAGGATGCCCTCTGTTCCCGTGAAGTCCCTGGAGCTCATCTTCCTAAAGTCTAATATTGTCCCTGGCCTAGACTGCTACTGGTACGGCTGCTGACCAGTAGGGCCCTGCACCGTACCCGGTACTACTCTCTCTACGGCTGCCAGTACAAGCTGATGCGAGTTCTCCATGCTCTGCCTCAGCATCTCAATCTGACGGTGTGACGCCTCTGATTGGCGTTGTGATGCCTCTGCCTGGGCCCGCTGAGTCTCTATCATCTGCTGAAGGAGAAGGAACATATGATGTGTATCCGTCGGTATCGGTGGTGGTGGCGGCAGTATCTCTGGAACAACGGCCGAAACACTCTGGGGTGGAGGTAGTAGACCTTCCTGTGCAACTGTCAGGGCCTCCGGGATAGTGGAATCACTGGGGGCAGTCTCGTGAACCTCCTCCTCAGCCTGGTCAGATCTCTCGGGCAAGCTACTCGATCCAGTGGCCTGCGGGTGCATCTTCGTCATCCTGGAGACGAATTTAAGCAAAGAGATCAATATAGCACATGAGAAGATATTATCAAAGAAGAACAGCTAATTTAATACAAGGGGAGTAATCATGATAATCAAAAGATCGGAAGTTTTCCTAGGTGTGATTGAGAAACTCCTATCATATTCTAGGTCCTACGTCCTAATCGCAGGCTCGTAATTAGTACTCTAAGTCGAGCACCATTATGAGATCGCACTAATTGCGACACGAGACCTACGTGGGCCACCACAAAAACGTGTCACGACCCGCACCCTGATTAGGGACACGAGAAGTGGGTACGTCCAGCCTACACTGCAGTATCGGCGGTAGAACTGTGTATATAAGGTCTGTAAATATTACGACTAACAGTATAAAGGTACCTGTACAGTATATACACTCCGAGTGGAGGTGACATAGCAATACAGTCTCAATCACAGAATAAAACTAAGGTAGATAGCACAGAAGGATAATATATGATAGATGAAAAGGAATAAGTCCAGTGCCCAATACAAGCCCAGATATATACAACATCACAGGGTCTCGAAATATAACATAGAAAGCTACAGTCTGATAATACTAGCTGGATCGCAGTCCAGTCAAACCTAGCTAACCTACACTACTCTGGGAGAACGAAGTCTAGTGGCCTTCCCTTAGGAATTTCACCCTGGTCTTCCTAGGGTAGTAGGGTACTAGCCTATACAACCATTACCTACCAAGTTTTCTAGGGTAAGTGGACATCCAGTCCATCTTACGATCCGTATCGCCCGTTTATCCGTTATCTTAAATATCTCAAGATACACAATGGTACGATGCGATACCATCCTCCAAATCCCACACGCAACCCCGATTTCCACCTAGGAGCCTACCCGCAAACTTTATTTCACATTTGCTAAGTCCCCTCCAAGTTTTGACGCGTTCCGAAACACGGAACTCAAAATCACCCCTTCACCAAATCTAATTCAACCATTTACTCACTCACTCAACTCTCTCTTTTCACACTCTCTTAGGACTAGTTTTAGGGATTAGTTTTGTGGGCTAAATAGGTATATATATAGCTAATATATAGGGGTATATATATGTATTGTAGCCTCCCTTCCCGAAATTTTTAAAAACATTTTATTATTATTATTTGTTTTAAATAGTGATTTTAGATTTTATAATAATTATTTAGTTAATTGTTACGGTAGATGATTTTAGCCATGGTGGAGTTTTGGAGTACAAAACAACAAGGAATTGTGGCACGGGAGTGGTAGCAGTGTGCCTTGACTAGTGTACTAGCCATGTCCGGGGAGACCTAGCCATAGGGATGCCCTAACTAAGAAAACCAGGCCAAGTTGTGACATGACCGTTATAAATAATTAATTATTCATTATTAAAATTATTTGACGTCTAGGTGACCCGGTCGCACCAAACTAGTCAAACTGGACCCGAACCGAATCTCAGCCTGTGTAATCATGCGGTACGTCTAACGACATTCGTGTTGATGAAATTTGGTTTGAGTGTGTTATATTCCGTTTTAAATGATTTAATGATTATTTCTAAACATTCATATTTTAAGTATTATAAATATTATTTTTAATATTCAATGGTATTGGTATAAAATGAGTCTTTGCACATTTTTGGATTTTTAGACTACATATAATGGTATATATATACACCATTATCATTTTATTGAATTTCGTTATTATTCTCATTATTATTACTATTCTTATTATTATTATCATTATCATTTTGTTATTATTATTATTATTTGTATTCTTATTATCATTATTGTTATTATTATTATTATTCTTATTATCAATATCATTATTGTTATTATTATTATTATTCTTATTATCATTATCATTTTGTTATTATTATTATTATTCTTATTATGATTATCATTTTGTTATTATTATTATTATTATTATTATTATTCTTATTATCATTATTATTATTATTATTATTATTATTATTATTATTATTATTATTATTATTATTATTATTATTATTATATATCTTTGTGTGAATATATATATGTGTTATATAAAAGAAATAGAAGAAGAATAAGAAAAAGGAAAGAGATAAAGAAACAGCAGCAATAGCGATCCCGACCTAGGCTGCTGATAACAGCCTAAGAACCAACCCGAGCTCAAGATGAGCAATTCCATCCGAGCCCCTAATCCCAAATTCGTGTGTAGTATATTGGAACCATTATGTACACAGAGGAAATGCAATAACAGCTAAGCTAGGCTTTCATGAGCCCAAAGCCATAGCAGCCCGACCCAATAACTAAACCCAGCACTGAGCCGAGCCCAAGGCTCACAAACTCAGCAGGGGCTATTAGCCTCGAGACCCACCCTCGAAACAGAGGGTAAACCCGAAGAAGTTATAGCATACGCTAATATATATAGAGATCTACAGAGAGGAGCGAGGGGATCACGTAAACCAAACCCTAACACCTGCACCCTCGCCGCCGCGCCACCCAGGGGCTCCAGGCGACCCACCCCGCGCGCGCGCGCCGCCCTGGGCCGCCGCCGGCCGGCCAGACCGCGCGGGTGCGCACGCGCGCGCAAAGCGGAGATGGCAACAGCAGTAACGCCAGGGGGGCGCAGCAACTTCGCGACAGAATAACTCCACGATCGTGCGATCGTTTCCCCTTCCGTAAGCGCTGGTACGATCTCGATATAACCAACTCCGATACCCTTCAAATATTTAGAATTGTTTATGCGTTATGTGCATCGTAAAACGAGCCCAAAGTTGGGCGAAAACCTATAAAAACAGGACACTGGTTTCAGTCCCAAACACCCAACTTCACGTCGTTTTTCCCACCAGTCTATCCTTCGAATCAGAAAACTTTCTAAACAGAAGTTAAACCCAACATATAGGGCTAGAAAATTCCAGTAGGAAGTTTATAGAAATTTGCTTTGTACAGAGAAATAAACACATGTAAACTTCAGGAAAAACCTGTTTTCAAAACTTAGAAATTGCTCCACACGACGTGCGTCCTGCCATTCCGGGCGACGTGGTCGCGCACCGAGAGCATCGAAAGCTGCGTAACGGCTTCGTGGTCGTGTGTGCTTTGACGGAATTCAAATTGGTCGCGTGTGCGCGACGAATTCGACGCGTATCCGTCGAAATCGTCCCGTATCCGTCCAATACAAATTCAGTCATAACTTTGTGCACGCTCGTCAGATCGAGACGAAACTTGCGCCAACAGAACCGTATCATTTTTCTGGTCCTGTATGCCAAGTTTGGTCCGATTCTGAGACAGTTAAAATCGACGTCGTTTTGCGGGCCCCATGGTCCCACTCAACGGACGATTTTGTGCACGGCCCGCTGGAATCCAACTCTGGACATACGGTTGGGTTCGTATCGGAAAACTGGATCCGTAGACATGTAGTTTGACAACTTTATAGACCGTTGACTCTGGCACGCTTTTCGGTGCAAAACGGGTCCAACGGCGGACATCGTTTTTGCCCGAAATTATCGTTTTGCCCCTGTGTCCAGAATTGGACTTAAGGACAGGCAATCCTAGCTAATTTGACTATTCTGAGAATGTTGGTACTATTTATTTCAGCATCCGGAGACTTCTGCATGTGTTGATTGATTGTGGCTCGTGAGTGGTATTTATTATTGGTTTCTCCAGCTAAGGACCTCAGGCAAGTGCACTTTCTGATTGCTTTCCGATTTATAGTAGTCTTTTCATTTCATGTCTATACATATATCTTGCTGCTTGTTGACACGCTCGTCACACGGAGTAGTCGGGAGGGAAAATATCTTAGTATACATGTGGACTACCCAGAAATATCCCATGAGTCTATTCTTGAACGATAGCTGCTGCACACGACACGTGCAGTATGCCGGATTTTACCCCCTAGCCGTCCACATGGCGAACGGATATTTCACACCACTTAGATAGATGTCTTTTATTAGCTTTTTCTTGTTTATTTCTCTATCGTGCTATGACATCACTTTATCTTACAGTTTTCATTTCTCATATGCTATTTTCATGTCTTGATAATTCTATTGTGTTTTGCACTGCCGTCGGTTTGTGTACTTGTTCCAATCCTGACTGGATAACCAACATTTTTCAGGTTTAGCCGCGATCACTCTTAGCACTGGGAGAACTTGGGTATGCTGAAGACAACCTAGAAATAGATAGCCATTGTATCATTTCATTAATTGTAAAACTTTGTATTTTTTCCTTTAAATATAAATGTTGTAACTGTTGTAATAAATTTAGAAATGTGAATGAGCAGCAATGTGATATTTGAGCATTTATTTCTTGCGGGCTTGACAGCGTTCTACCGTCGACTCTGCGGCGTAGGTTGGCTTGGACACGTCTCGTATCCGAAAATCGGGTGCAGGTCGTGACATGTATATATATATAGGTATATAGTGGGGGTTTGGGGGTCAAATGGGGGCCTAAAGGGGGGTGAAATGCAGCTGATGCTGCTGCTAAAGTTGTTATTCCTGCTGCTACTCTCACGTCCCAGAACCAGAATACTGGAGAGCGGGGGCGTACATAGCCAGCTACGTATATTGAAATGGAATCCACCTCGCTATACGGTCACGGCTGTCTAGATATATGAGGGTTTAACTACAAGCCAACAGTCTCATATGGTCATGAACAAGCCTATTGTCTCAATCTCAAGCAAGCAATAATAGTTACAAGATGTCAGAGCACCAAATATATAATAGCAAGACGTCCCATACATTACATATTGGATGATCATGAAGCTAGTCGTACAAAATGTCAAGACTAGCAAGAGTTCCGTCATACATGATCAACCCTAGGACTTGTTAATCATGTTACAGCCCGTAGGCAGACAGTAAGTAAATATGCATCGAGCTAACAGGTGCTCGTCGGCTAAACGTCTCAAAAGAATAATTTTACAATGTAGTGAGCGAAACAAAATGGAAAACCCACTCGTAGCCCGGGTTCCTTCTAGTCGCCACCATTGGGCTGGAAGTTCGGTAGATCCTCGGAAGGTGCTCCGAAATCTGGCCACACAAAACCAGCTGGGTCAAACCCCATAAAGAGCAAGTGCCACAAGGAGGCCACAAAATAAGAACAAAAGCCAGCATATCAGAACATAAGAAAATGGAAGAAAAGTACAAGTAATAAAGAGTACAACAGGACAATAAACGACTAGGAACGTAGAACCATTCCGGGAGCCAGGTTACAATCCTTAAACCAAACAAGGACCGGGGTTGTAACCCTTCGCCAGAATAGCCCTTTGTCTCTACCCATTTATTGTTAAAGATAAGTAAAACAATCATGTTCAGGAGTACCAGGTACTGGGACTAGACGAGACTTAGACAAGGCTGGACACCATCCATTCACAAGCGGCCAAGCAATTACTACGGCTTGCTACTTAACTAACTAGGGTTATCATAAGCCTAATTACTAACAAGATGCAAATGAGAAATTTCCAGTCCCAAACCCTGCAGACTATCCAGTTATCCTTCTGCGGGTTGAGATTATGGTTGGGTACATTGCCCGGAAGACAATGTACCCTTAGGTGACTTAGAGGGTGCAACACATGACAGTGTGCTGGAAATGTGTCCTACTCGTCGGCAGGCTACAAGTCCATTTAAAGCGCCCAGATAACGAGATCGTCTGTGACTGAAAATTCTCCATGAACTATAGTTTGATCTAGTAATTAGCCTAATCCATATTCAGTACGAATCCCTAACCGTGGTAACCAGGGAGTCACGTCCTAGACATGATGCGAGACAAGACAAGTGGATTATGTTTGAAATTATGAGTTGTATATATTCTTTCATCTGAGACCTTGTACTGTTGGATATTGCTGGGATTATCTTAGACTACTGTTATTTCATCTATTTATTTCCTTGAGTTCTATTTCATTTCGTGCTATCTCTTCCTTAGTTGTGATTGAGTATTACTGTTATGTCACCCCCATTCGGGGAGTATAAACTGTTGAGATATTTATTGTTAGATGTATGTTGACCTAGGACAGCGCTCTACCGCCGACACTGCGGCGTAGGCTGGGCGTTGTTACGTTCTCGTACCCTCACAGTGGGTGCGGGTCGTGACACAAGACAAGTGGATTGCACAAAGCAGCAAGAATAAACACCCACAGCGTCAGAGTTGATTGTATGAGTCAAGTTAGCCATCGCAACAGCATCAAGTCAAGTCAAGTTACAAGTCAGGAGTGCGCCGCCACGGGCCACTATCAAGTTGTCCAGTTACAGAGAATAATTATGAATGACAGGTTACAAGTTAAGAGCGCACCCCATCGGGTCACTACTAAGGAGATCAGAAAGTACTAGAATCATAAATCACAGAAATCACGAAAAACCGTACTAGTCATAAGCAAAACACCGAAAAAACCGTGCCAGGTCGTGTTGGGTCAAGACACTCGTGTTGTGTGAAACAAGATCTCAGATATCCAATCCTCAAAAGAGAAGCCAAGTCCAAGGAAATAAAACCAAACCATCATGGGCAAGTGGGTTGCGCAAGGGGTCGGGTTGCGCTAGGGGAATGGACTGCGCAGGGGAAATGAACTACGCAGGGGAATAAACTGCGCCGAAGTTGGGTTGTGCTAGGGTCGGCTTGCGCTGGAAGCGAGCTGCGCAGGATATGAGCTGCGCAGGATTGGGTTGCGCTGGGAGCGAACTGCGCAGGGGATGAGCCGCGTTAGGATTGAGTTGCGCTGGAGCCGAGCCGCGCTGAGAGCGAGCTGCGCAACAGTCAAGTGCGCCAATGGAAGGAAGGCACTGGAGCTAAGGAGCGCCAGCGCTGGTCAGCCCAGCGCAAGGCGCTGGCCGAGGAGTTAGCGCAGTTCGGCCATGCACTAAAGAGCGCTGGCCGAGGATCATCTTCTCCATCAGGCCGAGAGAAAACCCCAAGAACTCCAAATTTCCAATCTTCATAACTTAGCCAAAACAAAACCAAATTTGGATTTCCAAAGTTCTAACTTGTGTAAAATTGAATTCTCTTCCACATGGAAGCCTCAAAACAAAGAAAAATCTAAGTTTAATAGATCAAAACTAAAAAAATCCAAAAATGGTTAAAACTTAGATCTAGAAAAATGGAAGCTCCAAATCACAAAATGTCAAGTTCTAATATTGTTCACCATGGCCTAATCTAGCTAATGGACAAATAAAATAGGGTTCTTATGTGGTGGCAAGGTGCACTTGCCTATGGTGTTGGTGGAGGAAGGAAGAAGAAGATGAAGAAAATTAATGGAAGTTATGAGGAGAGAGAAAGTTAGGTGGGGTTTTAATGAGGGATGGTGTGTTGTGTTGATGGTGGAGGTTAACTAAGGTAGTCCAATGCAAACCAAACCAAACCCTTCTCCACAAAGAATAAAACCATGCCAGGTCAAAACCCAATTTACGAGAAAACCAAAATCCGGAAATCGAGCCAAAATACAATTACAGACCAAAATCCGAGAAAATAAAATACAGGTCCGAAATATATATAAGCCTAATCAAAATACGTATTCCGAAATACGGACGTTACAACTCTACCCACCTTAAAAGAATTCCGTCCTCGAAATTTAAATCAAGATGCTTAGAGATGTAAGAGCTTGCTATACTATCCACAATTAAGCTACACTAAGCAAACAATCAAACAATCATACATGCAAGCAAGGGATGGAAAGCATAAGGCATAAGAAAGACATTATACCTTACGAGTCAAACAAGTCGGGGTATCGCGATCGGATGTCGTCCTCACGCTCCCACGTTGACTCACCTAGAGAGTGATGACCCCAAGCAACACGGACTAAACTAATAGTTTTGTTCTTGAGTATCTTTTTTCTCCGGTCCAATATAGACACGAGCCTCTCCTCATACGAAAGGTTGGTACCAACAACCAATTTCGAATGGTCTAGAATATGGCTCAGGTCCGGGATGTACCGTCGTAATTGGGACACATGGAATACATCATGCACCTCACTTAGCGACGGTGGAAGAGCGAGACGATAGGATACATCTCCTACTCGCTCCAGGATATCGAATGACCCTATATACCTAGGACTAAGCTTTTCCCGTACGCCAAAGCGAATGACGCCACGGTTAGACGAGATCCTAAGGAATACGTGGTCGTCGATAGCAAACTCTAAGGGACGTCGATGAGCATCGGCCCAATGACGCTGGCGATCTTGGGCCACTCGAAGGCGATCTCTGACTCTTCTGAACACTTCAAATGTCTGGGCAATCATTTCTGGACCGAGCATCTGCCTCTCTCCAACATCATTCTAGGCTAATGGGGATATGCACTTCCTACCATACAGTGCCTCGAACGGGGCCATCTGAATACTGGCCTGGAAACTATTGTTGTACGAGAATTCTACCAGGTGTAGGTGATCCTCCCATGAACCACTGAACTCAAGGATACAAGATCTCAACATATCTTCAAGAGTCTGGATCGTGCGTTCTGACTGGACATCTGTCTGCGGGTGATAAGCTGAGCTAAACTGAAGGTGAGTCCCCAAACTCTCTTGCAAGCTGTGCCAAAAGTGTAACGTAAACCTTGAATCTCGATCCGAGGTGATTCTGACGGGCACACCGTGAAGCCTGACAATCTGCCTGAGGTACATTTCTGCCAACTGAGCCGTCGACTGACCAACTCTGAATGGGAGAAAATGAGCCACCTTCGTGAGCCTGTCAACTATAACCCAATTAGCATCTCGACCAGCTGGAGATCTAGGCAATCAAGTCACAAAATCCATGGTCACATGCTCCCACTTCCATTCTGGAATCGACAAGGGCCGAAGAAGTCTAGCGGGCCTCTGGTGTTCAGCCTTAACCTGCTGGCAAACCAAACACCGAGAGACAAACCGGGCTATCTCCCTCTTCATGCCATTCCACCAAAAATACTGACGAATGTCACGGTACATTTTCGTGCCACCGGGATGAATAGAATATTGTGAACTGTGAGCTTCTGCCATGACCTCCTGTCTGATATCTCTACTGGGTACACAAAGACAAGTGCCGTATCGAAGTGTACCATCTTCATGAATGCACAACTCTGACCTTCTTCCTGTCTCACACTCGGTTCTGAGTCGCTGAAGCTTGGAATCTGTAGGCTGCGCCACCCGGATCCTCTCAACTATGCTGGAATGAACCTGTAGACTGGCCATCAATGCCACGTTGGTAGGAAGAACCACTTCAATTCCCATCTTCTGAAGATCTGCCAATAATTCTGGTTGCGCCGTTAGGAAGTAAACTCCGGCTCTCCTGCTCAATGCATCTGCTACAACGTTGGCCTTCCCTGGGTGATACTGCAAATCCATATTATAGTCTACCAGTAGCTCGAGCCATCTTCTCTGTCGCATGTTAAGGTCCTTCTGGGTGAAAACATACTTCAGGCTCTTGTGATCAGTAAATATCTCCACTCTATCTACATACAAGTAGTGCCGCCAAAGCTTAAGCGCAAACACTACCGCCGCCAGTTCCAAGTCGTGGGTCGGGTAATTCTTCTCAAGATCATGAAGTTGACGTGATGCATAAGATATTACCTTCCCATGCTGCATCAAGACACACCCCAATCCTCTGCCTGAAGCGTCGCAGAAAACTGTGAATCCTCCGGTCCCATCTGAAAGTGTGAGAATAGGAGCCGTTACCAAACCTCGCTTCAACTTCTCAAATGATTCCTGGCACTCTTCTGTCCATACGAACGGCACATCCTTGCGGGTCAACTGGATCATCGGTGCCGAAATCCTTGCAAAATCTGAAACGAATCGCCGGTAGTAGCCGGCTAATCCAAGGAAGCTGCGAACCTCTGCCACTGAACTAGGTACTGGCCATGTCTCGATAGCAACAATCTTCTGGGGATCCACTTCCACTCCTCCTCGGGTAGTGCTGTGACCCAAGTACGAAATGCGATCGAGCCAGAACTCGCATTTACTGAACTTGGCGTATAACTGATGCTCTCTAAGCGTCTGAAGGACGATTCGAAGATGCTGCTCGTGCTCTGCTTCGCTCTTACTGTAGACCATGATGTCATCTAGGAACACGATCACGGACTGATCCAAGTAAGGCATAAAGATACGATTCATGAGGTCCATGAATATGGCCGGCGCATTGGTCGCTCCAAAGGGCATAACAAGAAACTCCCAATGCCCATATCTAGATCGAAAAGCTGTCTTCGGGATGTCCTCCTCTCTGACTCTGATCTGGTGGTATCCTGACCGCAAGTCTATCTTCGAGAACACTGAAGCCCCTTTGAGTTGATCAAACAAGTCATCTATCCTCGGGAGAGGGTATCTGTTCTTGATTGTCACTGAGTTCAAGGTACGATAATCTACACATAATCTGGACGTACCATCCTTCTTCTTCTTCACAAGAAGCATCGGGGCCCCCCAAGGCGATCCACTTGCACGAATGAATCCCTTAGTCCTCAGTTCTTCAATCATCTTGTACAAAATCTCCAACTCTGAAGGCGCCATTCTGTAGACTCGCTCTGATATTGGTGTTTTCCCGGGGATCAAGTCTATAGTGAACTCGATCTCTCTCTGTGGCAGCATTCCTGGAAGTTCCTCTGGGAAGACATCTGGAAACTCTTCAACTATCTGGGGTAACTATATTGCTGCTACTGCCATCCGTAATACTGGGAAAGATGGTTCCACTGTACCTCTGGAAAATAAAAACTCTGGCTCGCCTAGAATACTAAAGACAACCCTGCCAACATGGCAGTCTATCCTAGCATACTGGTTCCTCAACCAATCTATGCCTAAGACTACATCATAGTCTGCCATGGGAAACTCTATGAATCTAGCGGGGAACTTTCTACCGCTAACTACGATCCGACACGAGGAAAACACTCGATCTACTCCCACAAGACCATTACCAGTAAGTATATTGAGCCTCACTGATAATGACTCGGGCTCCAATCCTATCCGTGTCGTAAATCGTGCAGACATGAATGAATACGATGCACCAGAATCAAATAATACCGATGCTGGAGAGGAGTTGACGAGAATAGTACCTGCCACTACCTCAACTGGTGCAACCTCTTCTTCCATAGCCATCATCATTGCCTGACCTTGTCCTCCGCCTGCGGGTCCCCTCTGCTGGAAACCTCTCTGCCTGCTCTGCACTTGAGTCTGGGTGTACTGCTGCTGGTTCTGCTGCTGAAATGCCTGGGCCTGAGGCAACAATGGCCTCGGGTACTGCTGCTGCTGCATAGGTGCTGGTCCCCTAACCGATAGACTGGTTAGGTTGGAAGAGGACGAACTACCCCTATTCGGACAGGCTCCTATCTTGTGATCTGTCGCTCCACAAGCCAGGCACAATCCCTGCACCCTGCGACAATCTGCCACCCCGTGCCCTTGCTTCCCGTAATGAGAACATCCTATCGCGGAAGTCTGCTTCTGCTGCTGCGAGTACGTCGGGGTTGAATGCTGAACCGACCTTACTGAGGTTGCCCGCCTCGGAGTTCCAATGGTCAAACCCCTTGCTGCCGGGACTGGAGCTAATGATTGGTGTATCTGGATGTAGGACCGCTTCCTACCTCCGGTCCTATCCACGATCCTCTGGGAGGTGTACTCGTGCCTCCTAGCTGCCCTCAATACTGCATCGAACGTCTGGTGCTCGAACTGCTCAACTGCTAACAAGATCTCCAAATGCAGCCCCTGTTGGAACCGCTGGGCCCTGTCAAACTCGGTTGCCACCAAGGTGGGGGCAAACCTACTGAGTCTAGAGAACTCGGATGCATAACTGTCGATCGTCCTGCCTCCTTGCTTCAAGTTGGTAAATCTTGTCTGTAGGTCGTACCGAGCTACAGCATCAAAATACTTCGTCTGGAATCTTTCTCTAAATACCGCCCAAGTAACCGGCGCTGCTAATTCTACGGCCTGCACCGCCCACCAACTGCGAGCTAAGTCTAGCAACTGTAGGCGTACCACCACCGCCTTCTCATTCTCAGGTGTCCTAGCTGCTTCCAGAACCACCTCGATATCCTGAAGCCAAGCGTCCGCGGCAATCGCATCTTCGCTGCCGTCGAAGAATGGAGGGTTCAAGTGCTTGAAGCTGTTGGCCATGCTGTTCCCTGGATGACCGCCTCTGGTCAAAGCATCTGCCACTGCCTGGTGCAAGGCGTCTCCTCTACGATCCTGGGAAGCTATCAAGGTCCTGATGAGACCTACCAAGGTGCCATCATCATGCTCGGCAGGTCGAACGGGCTGAACTGGGGGCTCTCCTCCAGTAGGCACAACTCTGGAGGCTACTCCGGAATGCTGGGCTTGATCTCCGGGTTGCTGCTTGTCACGACCCGCACCCTGATTAGGGGCACGAGAACGTGGGTACGTCCAGCCTACGTCGCAGTGTCGACGGTAGAATGCTGTATAGGTCATCTATAACATCTAACATCTAACATCTAACAACAAGATATATAAACCTGTCATCTCCGTACGGAGGTATAACATAACATCTCAACTCTATATCTCAAACACAAGTCTAGGAAAGATAGAGCATGATATGGAATCAGATGAAAGGAAGAAACTGAATATAATAGAGTTATCACACCACACAAAGTAGATGTCCAACACAAATAAGTACAAGACCTGAAATATAACTAAGTCACAACTAACAATCGGAACAATCCGATACAAAATAAAAACTATAAACACTAGACTAGATTAGGCACCCTCTACTGAGCTAGATGCTCCTCAGGCTCCTGAAGGTCACCCTCATGTGTCCCATAGAAGGTAGGACAGTCACCATCATCATCTGTAATATTTTCAACAGGTCCAGTCAGGACAGGAACGAGCACAATACATCTCACGCAGTTCATATCATGTTGAGAAATGTAAAGCATGCAAAGAGTAAGATACATGGACTGTAAAGAAATATATAGAAAAATGAGAGAGATTTGATAACTGGAAATATCCATATATATGATAAGTAAGAACTGTAGGTAACCTGTGATTTAGAGCATGAGATGGTTATATAAACGGGTTAGGACAATGCAAGGGTAACTCCATCATACGTGAGTGTACTATGGACATATACATGATTTCACAAGATTTCACAAGATGGGATTTTGATCACATAACCATTTCCTACTCACCCTCCCCAATCAATACATAAGGATCCAGTCAAGTTACTTTACTTTGCACAAGAGGTTTTTATCATGTTTGCTCACATGATCATGAGAGTACAAGATTGCACAAGAGTATACATGAATAGAGGTGTACATGAAATACAAGATGTTCGTGAAAAGCACATGACAACTGTATTTGATGCACCCCGAGGGGGATAACATCGCATGACAAGATCCATATAGTACCAATCTGTGATAATAACGTGACAGCATCATGTAAAGTAATCTAGAGCAAGAATATAAATCCTAACAAGTATGAAATGATCAGAGAATGTACTCGCCTGTCACCCTGTACGACTGATATGAATAGATGTCTGAACTGGTGTCATAGAGTCCTATTTAGAGTAAAACAGGTCACAATATATCCACAATGGTAAAAATAGAGTATACAATACATACTACATGATTCTAGGTCAGTCTAGGCCAAAGTCAACTCTTGGTCAACTCTAACAGTCAAACTAGGTCAACTTAAGTCATACTAGGTCATAAGGAGTCAACTAAGTCAAACAAGGTCAAGCAAGTCAAGGTTAGTCAAATCTAGGTCAAACTTAGACTAATTAAGGTTTTTTTAGGTCAAGGGTCAACTCTATATGTCAACTCTATAAGGCTAACCCAAATCATGACGCAACTCCTAATTATCCCACTTAACCCCATACATATCTTAAATTACATAGGACTATCCTCATAACCATATGGTCAAACATAAATCAACTAGTTTAATAGTCTAGGGTTTAGTCAAACCTTAGTCATCAAGCCCTTTAAAGTCCATCCAAGCCATTTCTAGGTCAATTAGGTCAAGGTTTGACCTATAGTTGACTTTAGTCAACCATGGTCAACAAGGCTACCTAGGTCAACCATTCAAGAGCCAATTAGGCCAAGTATAGGGCAACCTCTTATTAGCCATAGACTAGTGACTATGACCATAGGCTAATATTTCTAGGTCACTACACATAGGTTCACATATAGCTATCTATAGGTAAACCTACATCTATGTAATATACATACATAGCCCTCTATATACAATTCAATATATATTTATATATATATATATATATATAACTAGTCATATATATTACAACATATATATACATATACTTATATATATATATATATATGTGTATAAACCTATATATATATATATATATATATATATATATATATAAAAATAAAAAAAAAAAAAATATATATATATATATATATATATATATATATATATATATATATATATATATATATATATATATATATATATATATATATATAAAAATATATATATATATATATATATATATATATATATATATATATATATATATATATATATATATATATATATAGTGGGAGAGGGAAAGAGAGAGAGGGTAAGTGAGAGGGAGATTACTGGACAGTAGGGGGGTTCTCTGTCCACTGTGACAGAGAACATAGACACGCACACACACACTAACATACATAAATACATACATATATACATATACTCATATATACATATATACACATGCAATTTCACCCAAATTCCACCCACACACAAACACACATATACACTACGTATATACACTATGTATACACACTAATACATGCAAAATAACATCAAAATCGTTTCAAAATTCGTTTTAGAAAAACTGGAAAAATCCCAAAAAATCAGGAAATGTGCACTGTGCACAGTAAGATGGGGTAAACCTAAATCAGTGTCCAAAACCAAACTATGACACGAAACCCTTGGTTGGTAAGTGTTGCCCCAAGTGTCCCCTAGCTTCTAGGGTGCCTGAGACACAGTCCCGACACGACACAACGTGTCAATCTCGTGAAAAACCCAATCGGGTAAACCCTGACGCAGGAAAATGTCACCGCGTCGTGCACGCGTGCACCTAGCTCTAGGACACGACATGCACACACTCGTGTCTCGTGCTCGTCCCAGTGGGTACGCCTGGGGGTAGTGCACGTGTCCAAGTGCCTGTCCCGTGTCCACGTGTCTCCAGGACACGATACGAGGTCCGTATCAGTCGGGAAAACACGACTGATACGCGTGTTTCAGGCTGCGTCGTGCACGTGTTCCAGCGTCTCGTGCACATGATACGAGCCACATGGGATCTCGTGGTCATGCCCACGTGTAGCCCACATATTGGGCTACACACTCGTGCAAACACGAGGTGTCCAAGTGTCGTGTCCGCGCGACACGACGCGCGCGAAGTGTGCTCTGTGCAGTGCGCACAATGCAGTGTAAAACCCGTACAGTCGAGATATCTTCCTAACTACTCGATAATTTCTCCTAAAATTTTGTGTGCTTAATGACAGACATTGCTCCCTCGTGTACGTAAATTTTTGTGTCATAAAATTCAGTGTCGTGTCCGCTATCAGTGTCGAGCAGCAGGGCAGCCGCACGGGGGTATCGTGCAGCGGGTTCGTGTCCATTTTAGACACGGACACGAGTCCAAATCGTGCTCAGTCAGTGGGGGTTTTAAATTACACATATAGGGCTACACAATCATGTAATTTGTTTTACAAAACACTAACTTTTATTCCTAAGTGGTATTTTACCAAACACTAGAATTAAAACATAGATACGTGTCCGATACGGACACCAAACCAAATCCATATCCTACCAAACTTGGCCTATAGGTCCATGTGTAAGCCCCTGTTTTTCAAATTTTATTTTAATTAGTGTTAATTAATTTTTTAGTATCAATTTAGCCTTAAAATAATTATTTAGATTTTTAGAAATTTTTCTAGAATTTTCAAATGATTTTTAAATAAGTTTTATATATTAAAAATATCATTTTGTAATTTATTTAAATATTTTAATATCAATTTGCAATTATTAGAATTATTTTTATAACAGTTTGCAATTATTAAATTGTTTTAATATGTGGAATGCAAATTATATTTGCATTCAAACTCTGATAGGGGCCTGTGTGCAAATTCTAAAAAACTGGGGGGCTTCCTGCAAATTCCAAACCCTAACTGCCCCCGACGACCAGCCACGTCGCCGGCGACCGACCCCGATCTTTCCCCGCCTTTCCCGGTCGTTCCACCGCCCTAAAACCCTATAAATAAATCCCCCTTCTTTCCCAGACCCAAACCCTAGCTCTACACCCCACCACGACCACCGCAGCCCTTCGTCTCCGACGAAAACCCTAGACCCAAACCCTAACCCCGGTGAAACCCTAGCGCCGCCTCACCATCCATCGTCGTCAGTCGCCACCACCACCGTTCGACTCGCCTTGTCAAGCCGACCCCAGCGCCACTACTCCGCCGCGACCACGTCGCCTCAGCCGCCGTCGAGCACCCTCGAAACTCCTCTGAGAAGTCGGACACGTACGTGTCAGTTTGTTTTCGTGTCGTTTGTGTCTCGATTTCACGTGGGAGACTCGCCAGGACACGGAGATGCTCGTCCAGTAGTTGGACACATGAATTAGTGTTCGTGCGTGTCGTGCATGGCACGGACACGTAGAAATCCTGTGTCCCTAACTGACCGGACACAGGATCGAGTTTATTATTTTTTTTATGTGTTAATTGTTTCAAACCTAATTAAATCTAACTAAAACCTAACCCCTAACACAAGCCGTGGGCTGACCCCCTGGCCAGCCCAACCCGACCTAAAATCCCCCTCCCCCTGCGCGCTTTAGCTCGGGTTCGAGCCCCCTGCTGTTTCTTTTTCTGTTTCTTTTCCTTTTCTTTTCCTTTTTCTTTTTTTCTATATATATATATATATATATATATATATATATATATATATATATATATATATATATTAGTATATATATATTTTATATACTGTATTTTTGACAGTATATTATATTTGTATATATAATTTTATAATTAGTAAACTTTTGTATATATATTTATTTGTGTTTATATACATACATGTATATATTTCCATGTGTATATATTACTATATATATATTAATATATCTATATGTATACAATATTTGTATATGTATATATACTTTATAAATTAAGTATTTTCCTTATATATATATATATATATATATATATATATATATATATATATATATATATATATATATATATATATACTTTTAAAACATATGTATGTATATTTTCACTATGCATAATTTTGCCTTATTAAAATATTAATATTTATTTTGCACTTTTTACCAAATTATATTTTAGTGTATTTAAATTACTGCAACCATTTGGTGTCCAAGCCTAGCATGGATTTTTGGGCCCAAATGTGTTCTCACACATTCAAGACCTGTACAAGTCATATTGGACTTGATTCATGGCCTTGGGTCCTATATTTGAACTTTGGTTCAAATTATATACATGGACAAAATACGCAGATAATTAATTATTTAATTTTAATTGTGTGCAATGCTGTTTTTGGATTTCTAAAAATACTTAAAGTACTGCTAAAATTCTGGAAAAATAGTATTTAGATACTATGTTACTTTAGCTAATTTAGTATAATTTTTGTAGTATTTAATTTATTGTTTTGCCACTAGTTTGGCATATGAAACCAAAACTTATTTCTGTATACTTAGGAAAAACTGATTTTTGTAAAATACTTGTACTGGTTAATAAATTCCAGAAAAATTATAATAAATTTCTATAATTAACAAGGATCTTTTTGGTACTTTACTTTAAGTAAAACTAGACTTTTTGTCTATCTCAAAAATGGTTAGAATACAATGATCATTTGATTTATTTATTGATTAATTACGACTTGTAACTTTTTTTTGCTATTTTGAGTTTTAACCGTGTTGAACCCCACCCATCACTAGTGTAAAGACCCTAGAAAGTTAGTTAAAGTAGTGTATCATCCCACATTGGTCTCCTATGCCAAAGTCATCATTTTGGCTAGGTGCCCAATCACAAGTCGTGTCGCACCAATTAGTGTCTTAGCTTTTAGCTTAGTGTAAAAACTAAGTTATTGTATTTATTTCTACAGTGACGAGTTACCGGACATCCATAGCACTTATATCGCAGCTTGTTTTGCCTTGCTTTGCTAGAGGCAAGTACTTTCTACAAACTTTACATATTGTCACATAAGTGAACTGCCAATCCAACCATGTTAAATACTGATCCTTGGGGTAGCAAGTTAAAATGTCACATGTTGTACTTTCTATTACTACCATGCTTAGAACAGTCTTGATGTATCTCTCACATGATTAGAATATGGGTTATGGGGAAACTGATAGTAGTGTACGTGATCATGACCCCCCTATAGTAGCGAGCGAGGTCGCATTTTATATGTATACCTTGCCGCAGGCCATTATCCCGTATTTCTGTACGGATGTACACCTATGCTTGTTAACTTGTACGTATGTACATTTCATTTACATGTACCATAGTACATTGTACATCTATTGATCGATCACGTACTTGCTACAGTTTTAAACATTACATATACATCTGTCTCTATGACATATGTGTCCTTGCCATGATAGACTATGTGATGCCATGCTTTCCAGTTATTCCTCCTATGTTCATTTTTATGTTTCATATGCTAGTTTGTTAGATTCAGTACTTGCTCCCGTCCTGACAGGATAACGTTGTAGGTGTCCTTACTGAGAAGGAGTTACTCTGCGATACATATTATGGAGATATTGCCGAGGACCCGGCTTTGCCATACGAAGATGTTCCTGCGGGGAGACTCGTCTAGTTTGCTTAGCTGTTTCGGATATTTAGTGTAGTCATGTATTAGGCTACATATTTTGTAACTGGACATGTATCCAGTTTTACATTTCAGATCACTTGTACTTTGGACTTATTTCTATATTAAACGACTTTTGTGTTTGGAGCATTTATGACTTTATTTCACTTATAGAACTGTTAGCACATTTAGTCTTATCCTGTTGTCTTTAGAACAGCTTACTACATTTTATCTCAACGTAGGCTGGACATGACTCGGCCTGGCCCAACAATTTGGGTAGCGGGCCGTGACATATTTTTAGTGGTGGCCCACGCAGGTCCTGACTAAACTGTTTGGTTACGTTATTGTACCAAGCATGCCTACAATTAGGAACTTAAGGTAATTAGACAACATTAGGAATGACGCTTAGAACACCTAGAGGAATGCTAGGATTGTAACATAGGAAAACATCACATGTTTGCTATTATAATTAGATTTTCTTGTCTATGATTGCTTACTTTAAATAAGTCCTTATAAGTCCTTTTATTTTGTAATTTAGATGGTGCTTACTCGTTCATCACAGTATGTTACCCCCGAGAATGGGGCCCTCCTTATCTAGTCAGCTGACCAGTCGACTGATACACCTCTACCTACCATATTCCCCACTCCACAGATCCACAAACCCAGATACCACAACCACCTTCCACATCACAGGCCCAGCAGGACCCGATACTTCCACCACCCCCTATCACTATACCCACCCAGGCTTCCGTCACACTCGACGGGAACCAGCTGCTCACACTGATTCAGGAGTTCCTAACAACCCATCAGGAGCAGACTACCCTACTCCGCCAGAGCATGGAGCGTTCTGAGGGACGTCCCGTGGTCCCACCACATGTAGAGCCACGGCAGAGAGCGGGGACTATCAAGGACTTCATGGGTCTGAATCCCAAGGAGTTTTCAGGGACTGAGGGCATTGTAGTAGCTGATGACTGGCTAGATTCGGTAGAGAGGAAGCTTCTGGGAGTTAGGATGCCGGATGACCTCCAGGTCGAGGCAGCGGGATTTCTGTTGATAGACTTAGCAGGAGTCCGGTTCCGGAATGAGCCGTTGTTTGCGAGAGGGAGAGCCACTTGGGATCAGTTCAAGACCTAGTTCAAGAAGAAATTCTTCTCGACCACTGCTAGAGTAGCCATGGGGCTACGATTCCAGATCATCCAGCAGGGGAACCGTTCTGTTGACGAGTATGCGGCAGAGTTTAGTCGCCTGAGCCATTTTGCTCCTAGTCTGGTTGCAGATCCAGAGGAGATGACCCGTAGGTTTTGCCATGGTCTAGTTCCAGACATTGGCATTCTTATAGTCACGAACGGTACGACTGACTACTACCAGATCCTAGAGTTGGCCCGGAGCATTGAGTAGCGTCTTCTATCTAGTAAGAGGCCGGCTTCTGTACATCATGAGGGACCGTCCAAGCGTCAGGCTTTCCAGCAGAGAGCACCGACGCCACCCCAGCAGACTTACCGTCCCCCTACACCACATCATCAGACCCCGCCAGTTCGAGCCCCGAGACCCCGGCAGCAGCAGAGGGGAGCTATATGTTCTTTCTGCGGAAGACCAGGGCACGATAGCTCCATTTGCAGGAAGAGGTTGAAGCAGTGCTTAGTCTGTGGGTCTGCCACCCATCAGATTCGGGACTGCCCAGTAGCGAAGCCTAGGGGACCACTCCCGACTCAGCAGCAGAGGTTTGGGCAGCATCTGCAGCAGCAGAAGGGACCTCAGGGGAAGGTTTATAGCCTAGCCCTTGAGCCGGAGCCGGAGCAGGTTTCGGAGCCAGATTACTTAGCTGACGTCATCACAGGTCATATTTATTTGCATACTTTTCTAGCTCTGTGCTTGTTTGATTCTGGTGCATCTCATAGCTTCCTGTCATTAGAGTTTATGCATGAACATCACTTAGTATCTACACCTACTGCGAAGATTAGTAGAGTAATGACGGGAGGAGGACCAGTACCTATTAGAGCTAGCTATAGATGCTCTATTATGATAGCCGGGAGAGAGTTTGGGGGGCAATTCTTTGTGATGCCACTCCCCGATTATGATATCATATTGGGGATGGACTGGCTTAGCTATGCCCATGCATCTATAGATTGCCATGAGGGTAGTATTTTGTTCAGTCCCCCGGGCACATCACCATTCAGAGTCAGGAGGACAGGGCCGGAGATCAGCCTAGAGCCGAACTGTTGTACGACAGTCGGAGACGCAGCACCGCCACACCCTATCATTAGGGAGTTTATGGATGTATTCCCAGAGGATCTTCCAGGACTTTCGCCTGACAGAGATGTGGAGTTCACTATAGATTTAGTGCCGGGTTCATCACCAGTATCCCGGGCTTGCTATAGAGTGAATCCCAAGGAGGCCATAGAGATGAAAGAGCAGATTGATGACCTGTTGAAAAAGGGTTTCATTCGATCCAGTGCTTCTCCATGGGGAGCGCCAGTGCTCTTTGTGCCTAAGAAGGATGGTACAGTCCGGTTGTGTATTGACTACCGGGCCTTGAATGCTATCACCATTAAGAACAAATATCCTCTGTCCAGGGTAGATGATTTGTTCGACCAGTTGAGTAGGGCGAAGGTATTTTCCAGGATAGATTTGAGATCCGGGTACCACCAGGTGAAGGTTAGGGCAGCAAACATCCAGAAGACGGCGTTCAATACGAAGTACGGGCAGTACAAGTTTCTGGTGATGCCATTTGGTCTCACAAATGCGCCAGCTGTCTTTATGAACTTGATGAATAAGACATTTCACCAGTATCTGGATAAGTTCGTCGTAGTATTTATCGACGACATCCTGATATACTCGAAGACGCCAGAGGAGCATGCAGAGCACTTGCGGATAGTTTTGGGGATTCTGAGGCAGGAGAGATTGTTTGCCAAATTGCCGAAGTGCGAGTTCTTTTTAGACCGAGTGGAGTTTCTCGGCCATGTAGTCACTGGAGATGGAATCTCGGTGGATCCCAGGAAGATTGCTGCAGTTGAGACGTGGAAGGCTCCGACGTCAGTTTCAGAGATCAGGAGCTTTCTGGGTTGAGCAGGCTATTATAAAAAGTTCGTCCAGGACTTTGCTAGGATAGCTGAACCCATGACGAAGCTGACGCAGAAGGACGCAGAGTACATCTGGTCAGAGGACTGCCAGGCAACATTCGAGGAGCTAAAGAGGAGGCTGACGACCGCTCCAGTTCTGACATTACCTTCAGGTTTTGGAGGTTTCACCATTTACAGCGATGCTTCTGGGAAGGGGCTAGGATGTGTCCTACAGCAGCATGGAAAAGTGATTGCTTATGCATCTAGACAATTGCAGACTCATGAGTGAAATTATCCTACCCATGACCTAGAGTTAGCTGCGGTGATCTTTGCACTCAAGTTATGGAAACATTACTTATACGGAGAGCGTGTGAAAATCTTTACTGACCACAAAAGCTTGAAGTATGTGTTCACGCAGAAAGAGCTGAACATGAGGCAAAGACGATGGTTGGAGTTGATGAAAGACTTCGACATCGATTTACAGTATCACCCCGGAAAGGCAAATATGGTGGCGGATGCGCTGAGCAGGCATCCGATGGCATGGTATCTGATGATAGATCGACATTTGCGGGAGGATCTGGAGAAGCTCGGTATCGAGCTAGTTCGGCCGGGATCAGTGATACAGATGATGGCACTTGACATTCAGTCAGGTTTGATAGAGCAGATCCGGGAGGCACAGTCTACAGATGAGAGCCTTCGCAGACTTCGACCCCAGGCTTTAGCGGGATTGCTAGATGACTTTACTATAGTAGAGGATGGATCCTTGAGGCATGGCAGCCGATTGTGCGTGCCGAAGGGAGAGCTGGTAAAGGCAGTCTTGCAGGAGGTGCACCGATCGAGATATTCTATTCACCCTGGTGCTAACAAGATATACCGTGACTTGCGGAAACATTTTGGTGGCACGGGATGAAGAGGGATGTATCACGTTTTATCTCGAGATGCCTTGTTTGCCAGCAGGTCAAGGCGGAGCGCCAGAGGCCAGCTGGTTTATTGCAGCTGTTATCCATTCCCGAGTGGAAGTGGGAACATATTACGATGGACTTCGTCTCAGGGCTTCCTCGTTCCCAAGGAGGGAAGGATGCCATCTGGGTCATTGTAGACAGGCTGACGAAGTGTGCGCACTTCATACCCTTCAAGGTGGAGCTTTCCACCGAGAAGTTGGCGGAGCTATACATGCAGAAGATAGTTCGCCTACACGGAGTGCCGGTGAGCATCGTGTCAGACAGAGACAGCAGATTTACATCCCACTACTGGAGGAGCTTGCAGGAGGAGTTGGACAGTAGGTTCAAGTTCAGTACGGCGTACCACCCGCAGACAGATGGGCAGTCCGAGAGGATGATACAGACACTGGAGGATATGCTGAGGACCTGCGTGCTGGACTTCGGAGGATCATGGGAGAGCCATCTGCACTTGGTAGAGTTTTCATACAACAACAGCTACCAGGCCAGTATTGGTATGTCTCCTTTCGAGGCGCTATATGGACGACGATGTCGTACACCGCTCTTTTGGGATGATGTTGGAGACAGAGTTATGCTTGGGCCAGAGATGATCACGGATGCAGCAGAGAAAGTCGGGATGATCAGAGACAGGCTCAGAGTAGCTCAGGACAGGCAGAAACACTGGGCTGATGCTAGTCGCAGGCCGATGGAGTTCGCAGACGGTAATATGGTGCTAGTGAAGATATCACCTACTAGAGGCACGATCCGGTTCGGACGAGGAGGGAAGCTGAGCCCCAGATACATCCGACCATTCGAGATACTTAGCAGGATCGGAGAGGTAGCTTACAGGGTTGCACTTCCACCCAACCTAGCAGGAGTTCACGACGTCTTTCACGTATCTCAGCTGAGGAGATATGTTCCAGACCCCAGTCATGTGCTAGATCATTCAGAGTTGGAGGTCGGACCGAGCCTTACAGTTTCTGAGCAGCCAGTGGAGATATTAGACAGGAGAGAGAAGAGGCTGAGGAACAAGGTTATACCCCTAGTATGAGTAGCTTGGAGCCGTCACTCCCCAGGTGAATCTACTTGGGAGAGGGAGTCGGACATGAGGGAGAGATACCCTTACTCGTTCGATCCAACCGCTGCGAGGGAACCACCCGTTCCCGCCTGATACCTTAGAGGTTAGTTTCGATCATAGCCTTAGTCATTTATTACATTGCTTGCTATGTTAGAATATTGTAGGGTCTTCAATCCTTGTGAATTTCGAGGACAAAATTTTTCAAGGAGGGAAGACTTGTAAGTCCCTGTTTTTCAAATTTTATTTTAATTAGTGTTAATTAATTTTTTAGTGTCAATTTAGCCTTAAAATAATTATTTAGATTTTTAGAAATTTTTCTAGAATTTTTAAATAATTTTTAAATGAGTTTTATATATTAAAAAAATCATTTTGTAATTTATTTAAATGTTTTAATATCAATTTGCAATTATTAGAATTGTTTTTATAACAGTTTGCAATTATTAAATTATTTTAATATGTGGAATGCAAATTATATTTGCATTCATACTCTGATAGGGGCCTGTGTGCAAATTCCAAAAACTGGGGGGCTTCCTGCAAATTCCAAACCCTAACTGCCCCCGACGACCAGCCACGTCGCCGGCGATCGACCCCGATCTTTCCCCGCCTTTCCCGGTCGTTCCACCGCCCTAAAACCCTATAAATAAACCCCCCTTCTTTCCCAGACCCAAACCCTAGCTCTACACCCCACCACGACCACCGCAGCCCTTCGTCTCCGACGAAAACCCTAGACCCAAACCCTAACCCCGGCGAAACCCTAGCGCCGCCTCAACATCCATCGTCGTCAGTCGCCACCACCACCGTTCGACTCGCCTTGTCAAGCCGACCCCAGCGCCACCACTCCGCCGCGACCACGTCGCCTCAGCCGCCGTCGAGCACCCTCGAAACTCTCTGAGAAGTCGGACACGTACGTGTCAGTTTGTTTTCGTGTCGTTTGTGTCTCGATTTCACGTGGGAGACTCGCCAGGACATGGGGATGCTCGTCCAGTAGTTGGACACATGAATTAGTGTTCGTGCGTGTCGTGCATGGCACGGACACGTAGAAATCCTGTGTCCCTAACTGTCCGGACACAGGATCGAGTTTATATTTTTTTATGTGTTAATTGTTTCAAACCTAATTAAATCTAACTAAAACCTAACCCCTAACACAAGCCGTGGGTGACCCCCTGGCCAGCCCAACCCGACCTAAAATCCCCCCCTGCGCGCTTTGGCTCGGGTTCGAGCCCCCTGCTGTTTCTTTTTTCTGTTTCTTTTCCTTTTATTTTCCTTTTTCTTTTTTTCTATATATATATATTATATATATATGTATATATATATATATATTTTATATATATATATATATATATATATATATATATATATATATATATATATATATTAGTATATATATATTAGTATATATATTTTATATACTGTATTTTTGACAGTATATTATATATGTATATATAATTTTATAATTAGTAAACTTTTGTATATATATTTATTTGTGTTTATATACATACATGTATATATTTCCATGTGTATATTACTATATATATATATATTAATATATCTATATGTATACAATATTTGTATATGTATATATACTTTATAAATTAAGTATTTTCTTATATATATATATATATATATATTTTATATATATATATATATATATATAATATATATATATATATATATATATATATATATATATATATATATATATATATATATATATATATATGTACTTTTAAAACATATCTATGTATATTTTTACTATACATAATTTTGCCTTATTAAAATATTAATATTTATTTTGCACTTTTTACCAAATTGTATTTTAGTGTATTTAAATTACTGCAACCATTTGGTGTCCAAGCCTAGCATGGGTTTTTGGGCCCAAATGTGTTCTCACACATTCAAGACCTGTACAAGTCATATTGGACTTGATTCATGGCCTTGGGTCCTGTATTTGAACTTTGGTTCAAATTATATACATGGACAAATATGCAGATAATTAATTATTTAATTTCAATTGTGTGCAATGTTGTTTTTGGATTTCTAAAAATACTTAAAGTATTGCTAAAATTCTGGAAAAATAGTATTTAGATACTATGTTACTTTAGCTAATTTAGTATAATTTTTGTAGTATTTAATTTACTGTTTTGCCACTAGTTTGGCATATGAAACCAAAACTCATTTCTGTATACTTAGGAAAAACTGATTTTTGTAAAATACTTGTACTGGTTAATAAATTCCAGAAAAATTATAATAAATTTCTATAATTAACAAGGATCTTTTTGGTACTTTACTTTAAGTAAAACTAGGCTTTTTGTCTATCTCAAAAATGGTTAGAACACAATGATCATTTGATTTATTTATTGATTAATTACGACTTGTAACTTTTTTTTGCTATTTTGAGTTTTAACCGTGTTGAACCCCACCCATCACTAGTGTAAAGACCCTAGAAAGTTAGTTAAAGTAGTGTATTACCCCACATTGGTCTCCTATTCCAAAGTCATCATTTTGGCTAGGTGCCCAGTCACAAGTCGTGTCGCACCAATTAGTGTCTTAGCGTTTTAGCTTAGTGTAAAAACTAAGTTATTGTATTTATTTCTAGAGTGACGAGTTACCGGACATCCATAGCACTTATATCGGAGCTTGTTTTGCCTTGCTTTGCTAGAGGCAAGTACTTTCTATAAACTTTACATATTGTCACATAAGTGAACTGCCAATCCAACCATGTTAAATGTTGATCCTTGGGGTAGCAAGTTAAAATGTCACATGTTGTACTTTCCATTACTACCATGCTTAGAACAGTCTTGATGTATCTCTCACATGATTAGAATATGGGTTATGGGAAAACTGATAGTAGTGTACGTGATCATGACCCCCCCTATAGTAGCGAGCGAGGTCGTATTTTATATGCATACCTTGCCGCAGGCCATTATCCTGCATTTCTGTACGGATGTACACCTATGCTTGTTAACTTGTACGTATATACATTTTATTTACATGTACCACAGTACATTGTACATCTATTGACCGATCACGTACTTGCTACAGTTTTAAACATTACATATACATCTGTCTCTATGACATATGTGTCCTTGCCATGATAGACTATGTGATGCCATGCTTTCCAGTTATTCCTTCTATGTTCATTTCCATGTTTCATATGCTAGTTTGTTAGATTCAGTACTTGCTCCCGTCCTGACAGGATAACGTTGTAGGTGTCCTTACTGAGGAGGAGTTACTCTGCGATACATATTATGGAGATACTGTCGAGGACCCGGCTTTGCCATACGAGGATGTTCCTGCGGGGAGACTCGTCTAGTTTGCTTAGCTGTTTGGGATATTTAGTGTAGTCATGTATTAGGCTACATATTTTGTAACTGGACATGTATCCAGTTTTACATTTCAGATCACTTGTACTTTGGACTTATTTCTATATGAGACGACTTTTGTGTTTGGAGCATTTATGACTTTATTTTACTTATAGAACTGTTAGCACATTTAGTCTTATCCTGTTGTCTTTAGAACAGCTTACTACGTTTTATCTCAACGTAGGCTGGGTATGACTCGGCCTGGCCCAACAATTTAGGTAGCGGGTCGTGACACCATGGTACCTAGATGCATGCAACCATGAAGAGAAAACACACTATTAATAGGTTTAGAGGCACTTTACCTATTGAGTGAAAACTCAAGGAAAAGCCTAGAATAGGGGGTGTCCTCTTCACTTATTGGTGCAAATGGCCTCGTGTCCTTGCTTGCTAGCCTCCCTTAGCACCCTCAATGTTGTAGGGTCCCAATGCAAAAGACTTGGGTGAATTTAGAGCTAATTTGAAGAAGTTATGAAGGTTTGATGGAAAGGGGATTTTCTAGGTTTTGAAACATGTAAATTTGTATGTAAAGGGTTTGATATGATTATATAGGAAGGGGTAGTGATAGGGGGTGCCCTTGGCTGGCCATAGGGTGTGGGGAGGGGGTGTCCATGAAGACTTTTGTGTCTTCCTTCTTGCTTAAGGTTTGGACTTCTAGGTAAAACAATGATATTTTGAGGGTTTTAAGGAAAATATCTAATAAAGGTATTCTAAGATATTTGTGAATAATGCCATGAGATAATTAGCTATCCTTTAATCTCTAGGTTAGTGGCTAACCTCTAGATTAGGGTAAACTAGGTCAGGGACTCTCATGACAATAATTAAATAATAATAATTCACATAAATCCAATAATTTCTAGTAAATTACCAAAATACCCCTTAGGCTAAAAAGCCCTAACTTGATGTTCTAAACCTATGGCTAGGCTCATATGATCATGGTTAGTCTCTAGGTTAAGTAATCTCTAAGGTTGCACTAGCAAAATATCAAAATCACAAGTCGTAGTTTTAAATAGTTTTAAAATAACTAAAAATTACCAAAAATCATAATATGGTTTAAATATCATTATTAAATAATTATAATTATAAAATTTCAAAATTACCCTCATTTTAGAAACTGGGTGCTAAACTGCTGGTCCACGGGAAGTGCTCCACCTCGCTGATCGGCGGGGTCAGGTACAGTGCCGCTGAAGAAGATGACATAGGGAACAATAAGGAAGGACCAAGACAGATCAACGATACAAGCACATGATCAGGGCAAGAATCCAGATTCGGAGGATATGAACATAGATCAAGGACGAGTACTGATTGAGACATCTATCCGGTAAACCCTCACATATCTTAATTTATAAGACCTGTATGGGCCACCACTTAAACTATGTCACGCCCCAGAACCAGAATACTGGAGAGCGGGGGCGTACATAGCCAGCTACGTATATTAAAATGGAATCCACCTCGCTATACGGTCACGGCTGTCTAGATATATGAGGGTTTAACTACAAGCCAACAGTCTCATATGGTCATGAACAAGCCTATTGTCTCAATCTCAAGCAAGCAATAATAGTTACAAGATGTCAGAGCACCAAATATATAATAGCAAGGTGTTCCATACATTACATATTGGATGATCATGAAGCTAGTCGTAAAAAATGTCAAGACTAGCAAGAGTTCCGTCATACATGATCAACCCTAGGACTTGTTAATCATGTTACAGCCCGTAAGCAGACAGTAAGTAAATATGCATCGAGCTAACAGGTGCTCGTCGGCTAAACGCCTCAAAAGAATAATTTTACAATGTAGTAAGCGAAACAAAATAGAAAATCCACTCGTAGTCCGGGTTCCTTCTAGTCGCCACCATTGGGCTGGAAGTTCGGTAGATCCTCGGGAGGTGCTCCAAAATCTGGCCACACAAAACCAGCTGGGTCAAACCCCAGAAAGAGCAAGTGCCACAAGGAGGCCACGAAATAAGAACAAAAGCCAGCATATCAGAATATAAGAAATGGAAGAAAAGTACAAGTAATAAAGAGTACAACAGGACAATAAACGACTAGGAACGTGGAACCATTCCGGGAGCCAGGTTACAATCCTTAAACCAAACAAGGACCGGGGTTGTAACCCTTCGCCAGAATAGCCCTTTGTCTCTACCCATTTATTGTTAAAGATAAGTAAAACAATCATGTTCAGGAGTACCAGGTACTGGGACTAGACGAGACTTAGACAAGGCTGGACACCATCCATTCACAAGCGACCAAGTAATTACTACGGCTTGCTACTTAACTAACTAGGGTTATCACAAGCCTAATTACTAACAAGATGCAAATGAGAAATTTCCAGTCCCAAGCCATGCAGACTATCCAGTTATCTTTCCGCGGGTTGAGAGTATGGTGGATACATTGCCCGGGAGACAATGTACCCTTAGGTGACTTAGAGGGTGCAACACATGACAGTGTGCTGGAAATGTGTCCTACTCGTCGGCAGGCTACAAGTCCATTTAAAGCGCCCAGATAACGAGGATCGCATGTGACTGAAAATTCTCCATGAACTATAGTTTGATCTAGTAATTAGCCTAATCCATATTCAGCGCGAATCCCTGACCGTGGTAACCAGCGAGTCACGTCCTAGACATGATGCGAGACAAGACAAGTGGATTGCACAAAGCAGCAAGAATGAACACCCACAGCGTCAGAGTTGATTGTATGAGTCAAGTTAGCCATCGCAACAGCATCAAGTCAAGTCAAGTTACACGTCAGGAGTGCGCCGCCA
>JANAVB010029816.1:638970-656470 GCA_029216955.1 Iris pallida | reverse complement strand
GCAATTATGTGGGTAGCAGTTACGAGGTATTTTTAGAGTAGCGAAAATGATCGGTTATGAGGGGTCCGATTTTTTTTGGTTTTAAGTAACGACTTTTAAACCAGTCTAATCCATGCTTGGTAATTTATTAACAAGCAGTTTTGAAAGTTTTCTACAATAATAAAATTACCTTTATGTCCATATATAAATAAAAGTTATTTTTGATAAAATATAGCTTTATGGACATGAAGGTTGTTGGAGTTTTTGGTTTTTTCCTTTAGAAAGCTTTAGTCCCACATCGAAAAAAACAAAGAGGTTGTATCTCTATATATTAGCTTTGCTATTATTAGAGATGCACATGTGGTGTGGAGGTGCACATGGGTTTGCCATGTGGGATTATTTTTCTAATGGAAAAAAGGCTAAAATCAATAATTAAAACATTCATGCTTTTCGCTCTTGGGAAATTTATTTCTATGGGAGCTAAGTCCCGTAGGGGCTTAGCGACTCGGACTCGGACTCGGGCTCATGGGCTCATAAGGCGTAATGTGGCATTTTGTTGGCGCACTTAGCACGTCAGCATAGTGCGCTCGTTGCACGAGCCACTTGCGCTGCCACGTTGCGCAAGCCCAGTTGCGCTGCCTAGTTGCGCAAGCCCAGTTGTGCTGCCCAAGTGCGCGCCGTTGCGCTCAGGTTGCGCTGGGTTGCGCTGGATTGCGCGGGTTGCTCGGGTTGCGCTGGTTGCGCTGCGTGCGCCGTGTGCGTAGTGCGTGCAGTACGCGCAGTGTGCGCAGTTCAGTGCACGCTCTGTCGCGTACAGTACAAGGATCGCGGGGTGCGCAGTTGGCGCAACTTGCAGCAGAACGTGCGTATGCATGTTCTGGGCGGTTACTACATGTTCGGGGTGGTTTTTACCACGTCCCTAACTTAACCGAACAGTTGCTGCAAGGCCTATATAAGGCATCCCCTCTCTCTCAAGGCTAATTATAGAATAAAAAGAGAAGCCACCACAGAAAGTTTACGAAGTATTTTTTAGCACAAGTAAACAGAGAGTTCAGACGTGTTCTTTAACACAGTTCTGATCGGAATTTGCTTGCGAATTCCAGCAGCCTTCGAGAAAGAGGAAAGGTGCCGCAAGACTAGACAACAACTCAAAAGGATAAGAAGTGATCGAGGTGGGGAGTACAGGTCTCATGAATTCCCATCATTATGCAAAGAACATGGAATTGTCAATGAGACTACGGCTCCGTACTCTCCTCAATCAAACGGAGTAGCAGAGAGGAAGAACAGAACGTTAACAGAAATGATTAACTCAATGTTGTTGACTGCTGGTCTTCCTAAGTGCTACTGGAGAGAAGCTGCATTGACGGTCACTTTTATTCTAAATAGAGTGCCTCATGCAATTTCAGACGTTACTCCTCATGAACTCTGGTTCAAGGTCAGACCTAACTTGAATATCATTCGAGTGTGGGGGTGTCTGGCATATGTCAAGCTTCTAGATCTGAAGATTCAGAAGCTTGGGACAAGGACTACTAAGACGATCTTCTTGGGGTATGCCGAGAAGAGTGATGCTCGAAGATTTTTTGATATTGAATCAAATCATTTCATCGAATCTCGCGACGCAGAATATTTTGAAGACAAGTTTGCAAGGCACAGGAATATTGTTCTTGCGGATGTTCCGGAGAATAATGAGGTCCGCTTACTTATGATGAGGCGATGAAAACCAGAGACGCAATTTTCTGGAAGGAGGCGATTGACAATGAATTTGATTCTATCACCTCAAATAACACTTGGGTGTTGGTTGATCTTCCTGAAGGAGCGAAACCCATCGGATGCAAATAGATCTTCAAGAAGAAGATGAAAGCAGACGGAACTATTGACAAGTTCAAGGCTAGGTTGGTAGCCAAGGGGTTTTCTCAGAAGCAGAGGATTGACTATTTTGACACGTATGCTCCAGTAGCCCGAATGACCACCATCAGAATGTTGATTGCTCTCGCAGCAATACATAAGATGGTGATACATCAGATGGATGTGAATACGACTTTTCTAAATGGCGAGCTGACCGAAGAGATTTACATGCAACAGCCAGAGGGATTTGTCATCAGGGGTCTTGAAGACAAAGTCTGCAAGTTGGTGAAATCCTTGTACGATCTTAAACAGGCTCCCAAGATGTGGCATGAGAAATTTGACAAAGTTATAAGGTCAAATGGCTACATGGTCAGCGATACGGACAAGTGTGTTTACACGAAGTTTGCTGATGGAAGAGGTGTGATCGTTTGTCTGTACGTGGACGACATGCTTATCCTAGGTACGGATATTAGCTGTGTCATGGAGACAAAGAAATTTATCTCAAGCAAGTTCAGTATGAAGGACTTGGGGGAAGCTGATGTGATCTTAGGGATCAAAATCATCCGGACAGACACTGGACTAGCGCTGTCACAGTCTCATTATATTGAGAAAATGATCACTCGTTATGGGTATCGGGATCTTCCAGGGATCGATACGCCGTACAGGTATGATCTGAAGCTGAAGCCTAATTCAGGGGAAAGCGTCAGGCAGCTGGAGTATGCAAGCGTAATCGAAAGTTTGATGTATGCTACTAATGCCACAAGGCCTGACATAGCTTTCGCCGTGGGAATGCTGAGTCGTTTCACGAATAACCCAGGTGCTGAACACTGGAAAGCTGTGAAACGGGTTATGAGATATCTCAGGAAGACTCAGACATATGCACTGTAATACAGCGGAGATCCGCCGGTAGTAGAAGGCTTCAGTGATGCCAGCTGGTGCTCAGAGGTGGAGAGCGAGAGGTCCACAGGTGGATTCATTTTCACAATGGGTGGAGCTGCTATATCGTGGAAGTCGAAGAAGCAGACTATGCTCTCGCGGTCATCCATAGAATATGAGTTCTTTGCACTTGATACCGCAGCCGAGGAAGCAGAATGGCTTCGGGAGCTCATGTATGATCTTCTAATGGTTGGGGCACAAATACCGGCGATACCGATATACTGCGACAACCACGCGACTGCGGCGGGTGGCATCAAATGACCTCTTCAACGGAAAGAAGAGGACTGTACGGTTGAAGCACAGGGCAGTACACGATCTTATCAAGAGAGGTGTTATTACAGTTATTGATGTTTGGAGTCAGAAGAACCTGGCAGATCCGTTCACCAAGGGCCTCAAGCGCCAGCTGGTCGATGACACAGCTTGTAAAATGGGCTTGAAGGCATTCTGATATTGTATTATTGTATTTCTACCATAAAGTTTTATGCTATTAGTTCAAAGATTTATCTACTAGGCATCTAGCTTTTGGTTCAAGGGAGGACTAATAATCGGAAGAATATCAGGAACGGTGGGTACATGTTCTATTGGGCATGGAGAGGTTACGGACCTATAACCACTGTTGTCTACTGTTGTTTTCTGCAAAAAACTGTTCGTGTGGAAAGGTTGGCTTAATTGCCTTAATGAGTTCTCAGGCAGAGTGAATGCCTGGTGTGCTTTACAGGAAGCACGGTAGAGCAGCACTACAAGGAGTGAAACTCCATGCTACAGTGGGGTGACTCCACAATGAGGTTCCTATATGTGGGGTGCTGCCCAGTAATAGGATAAAGCCTCGGCTTTGCAGGCCAAGTCACAGCGGCGTAGCACCGCAAATAGGCAGTTAGCCTAATGCTGTATGTTAAAAATAAAGAGGGGTGTAGTCAGCACTACAAAGAGGAGGAGTTCCTCATGTTACATTGGCACGACACCACGATGAGGTACCCGGTTAGGGATAAAGCCTCGGCCTTGCAAGCCATGTCGTTGCGGCGTAACACCGCAAGGGAGCCTAAGGCTTCATGCTGAGTAGTTTGGCACTACAAAGAGGCGGTTGCCTCATGCTACAGTAGTATGACACTACGATGAGGTTCCCGGTACGGGGTAAGGCCTCGGCTTTAAGCCATGTCATGGCGGCGTAGCACCGCAAGGGAAGCGCAAAGCGCTTCATGCCATGTCTCTTTATAATGAACTCACCTATAGTGTATGGACAAAGAGATATCAGGCCGTCTCTTGAGGGTAAACTAGGGGTGAGCATCGGTTCGGTTCGGTTCAAACCGAACCGAATATGTGAAAACCGAAATAACCGTAAAACGTATTTTTCAAAACCGAAAACCGAACCGTTTTCATAAAAACCGAACAAAAACCGAACCGAATTAATTCGGTTCGGTTTTCGGTCGGTTCGGTTTCATGGACCAATGTGCATGGCCTTCAAATTTTTAGCAAAATGGGCCTATTTAAATAACAAATTAAAAAAAAATGACATTATTGTAATTATGAATTGTTATATTACATAGAGTGAAAGATATTAGTATATATAGATTGAGGGTAGATAGAGAGAGTGCTCAAAGAAGCACCGACATAGAATAGGAGAAGAGAGTGCACTCAGTTAGGGGTTAATAAATATTAGTATATGTATATTATGGGTAGTTCGATAAATTACTAAATCTAAATCGATTTTCGGTTCGGTTCGGTTTTTCGGATGAAGAACCGAAAACCGAACCGTTATTTCAAATTTTAAATTTTCAAACCGTAAACCGAACCGATAACCGAAAAACCGAACCGTTTGTCATATTTCGGTTCGGTTCGGTTCGGTTTTCGGTTTTCAACCGTTATATGCTCACCCCTAGGGTAAACTTGTAGACGCCCAAAATTATACACTGAAACCAGGCTGGCATAGGGCCTTTAATGTGTAGCCAGAAGCACATGTAACTACATTATGTGAGTGGAAAGAATTTCAGCTATGATGCAGAATTCAAGGCTTAGTCCATTCTTGTATTATAGTCTGATTTTGATCCATGCGGGAAGATTCAAGTCGTCAGCGACATCTCTCATAATGCATTATGGACAGTTACTGTGGGGAACACTTATACCCATATATATAGAGATATATGGGGGATTGTTGGAGTTTTTGGTTTTTCCTTTAGAAAGCTTTAGTCCCACATGGGAAAAAACAAAGAGGTTGTATCTCTATATATTAGCTTTGCTATTATTGGAGATGCACATGTGGTGTGGAGGTGCACATGGGTTTGCCATGTGGGATTATTTTTCTAATGGAAAAAAGGCTAAAATCAACAATTAAAGCATTCATGCTTTTTGCTCTTGAAAAATTTATTTCCATGGGAGCTAAGTCCCGTAGGGGCTTAGCGACTCGGATTCGGACTCGGACTCGGACTCGGGCTCATGGGTTCATGAGGCGTAATGTGGCATTTTGTTGGCGCACTTTGCACTTAGCAAGTCAGCATCGTCACTAGGCGCATAGTGCGCTCGTTGCGCGAGCCAGTTGCGCTGCCTAGTTGCGCAATCCCAGGTGCGCTGCCTAGGTGCGCGCTCAGGTTGCGCGGGTTGCTCGGGTTGCGCTGGTTGCGCTGGTTGCGCCGCGTGCGCAGTGCGTGCAGTACGCACAGTGTGCGCAGTTCAGTGCGCGCTCTGTCGCGCACAGTGCAAGGAGCGCGGGATGCGCAGTTGGCGCAACTTGCAACAGAACGTGCGTATGCATGTTCTGGGCGGTTGCTACATGTTCGGGGTGGTTTTTACCACGTCCCTAACTTTGTGGCAACCGAACAGTTGCTGCAAGGCCTATATAAGGCATCCCCTCTCTCTCAAGGCTAATTACAGAATAAAAAAGAGAAGCCACCACAGAAAGTTTATGAAGTATTTTTTAGCACAAGTAAACAGAGAGTTCAGACGTGTTCTTTAACACAGTTCTGATCGGAATTTGCTTGCGAATTCCAGCAGCCTTCGAGAGAGAGGAAAGGCGCCGCACCGGCGTTGCTATTGCACGGGCGTTCGTGTCCATCCGAGGAGTCAGAAGAGCAGGAGTGTTCCAAGTTCTCCGACGAACTTGCTGGTTGCTGGAAGCTGTTCGTGTAGGGCGAATAAAGCTTTGAGCAACGGTGATCATTCACCCCAGCAGGCCATCTTCCATCTTTCGCTAGTCACCTTCTTCGTTGCTGCCAGTAATTCTGATTTAACTTCTTTTTAGAAGTACTACGATCGATTGCTGTTGATTACGAAATCTTTTTAGATTCTCGTAATTCAGAATCACCTTCCTTGAAGTGTTGATTTGAAACATTGTTTTTACAATTGTTTTATTTTCTCAGTTTTCCATCGAAAAATTGTGCCCCGGCACTAACAAAGGTAACCCTTCATCAAAGTCTTTCCTGCATTCTTGTCTCAGAAAACAACTCTGCACCCAATGGAGCTCAAAGGACAAGTACAAGGCAAGTTTCTAGATTTTTCTTCAATCGGGAAGAAAAGAGAAGCTGCGGGAAGGAAAGAAAGATAAACACATGAAAAAAAATAGGGTTTAGTTATTAGTAGTTATATTTATATTTTTTTTTGGCAATGATATAAATGGAATAAAATAATAAGCCATCCAAAATCCACCGATTTGGGGTGTTTATAAAGCCACCAAAAATTATATTACACCGGTTTTGAGTGGTTTTTGAGCCGACCAAATCCAGTGTTTTAAAAAAAATAACAATCATAATTTTTTATAAACGATCGGTTTAAAAACACCCCAAAGCCGATGAGAACACCATTACCAAGCAGACCCTTAGGTTGTTCAAATATTTCACCCAAATATAACGATCTAAGCTCCCAATCCCATATTTTCCATTTGTGCACAAACAGAAAAGAAATCTACAGCCCGTCTCGATTCATCACTTGTATGTTTGAATTCTGAGTAATTTTAGTGGTGAAAGGAGGGTTTTTTTTTTTTTTGGCTTTGAGTTAGAGCCTCCGGTGAAGGAACTTATAATGTCGGCAGCAGCACCGGCCGAAAGGTTGGGAGCAGCATCCGGAACTTCACCATCACCAGGTCCCGTCCTCCTTCCTAGTCATAGAATGGGCTTGCTGCCTTCCTCCTATTTCTTCTTACATTAGGCAAATTATAAGCTACTTCAATACTTACTCGTGGGCTAGCCCAATTTTTTTTTAATTTGCAAATTTACCACTATAAAATTACATGGCTAAGTCAAAATCTTGGTATATAAGTCAATTTTTTCTTTTCTCCTCTACTTCTCTTCTCCCTCCCAAAACTCTAATCATTTTCTCTTCCAAATCTCTCCCAATCCATGTCCATGTCTAAATTTCATCTTCTAGTAACTAAAATTTGATTTAGTATTCATTTTAGACAGATTTTCGAAATTTTGAACCCATTTTAGGATTACGAACTTTAAAAATTCTGGACGATGATGGACTGTCAAAATATTAGCAGTCCTACCACTTGGAAGGATTGTCAAAAGTCCTACATAAAATATTAAGCAACATATACTTTTAGGACTGTCAAAAAATTTGACAGTCCTTCCAATTGGTAGAACTGTAAAAAAAATTTACAGTCATACATAAAACCTTGAGCAACATATATTTTTAGAACTGACAAAATTTTGATAGTCCTTCAAATTGTCAGGACTATCAAAATTTTTGACAGTACTAACAGAAACTTATTTTTAATAACCGTGGAAACATAAGTAAAGTAATCAGAAGGATTTTATATTTTTTTATATAATCATTAAATTACTTTTATAAGTATTTTTAAATCTATTTTAGAGATAAATAAATTATCTACTCGGTTTAAAAATAAATAAATTATCTACTCGGTTTTAAAAAAACTCAAATTTTTAAATCTATTTTAGATATAACTATCTAAATTTTGTTCATTTCAAAATACCCTTCATATATATTGTCTACAAATCTATTTTACAGTTGTCTCTCAATTTTAAACCTATTTTAGAGATAAGTCTCACAACATCACATAACACAGATAAAAATCTAATAACGTCATCACACAAATAGAGATACAGGGGACTGTACAAATTTTCTACGGTCCTGAAATGGACTAAAAAAACACAGGACTGTAGAAAATTTCTATAGTCCTGACAACATACAAGAGTGTGAAAAATTTCTACAGTCCTGAGTCTTTCAGCCGCGACTGTGTCGTATTCCTTACTTCGAAATTTATGAGTTCGAAACTTCAAAATCGTCCAAAATTTCCAAATCTCTCCCAACCCATTTCTCCAACTCCATTCCAATCATGTCTATGACATCAAAAATCGACCATTTTGAATTTATTTTTTCAGTGCTAAGAAATGATGTATGAAAGTTTCGGCAGTGGGCCGAGCTCATCGGCAGCAGCAGCAGCACTAGGAGGAGGAGGATGAGACGGAAAAGAAGTTTAGATTTGAGAGGGCTTGAAGAGAAGGATTTGGTGAAGATGGAGGTGGTGGAGAAAATGAGTTTAGGTTTAAGAGGGTTTGAGAAGAGAGAGTGAAAATTAGAAATGAATAGGTTTGAGAGGGTTTGGGGGGGTAATTGGGGGTAGGCATCCCCTAACAAAAAATGGGATGTCCTGAGTAAATGTTCCTCTAAACTGGGCTACCCCCAATATTGGGTAACCTGGAGTAAAGAATGAAGTGCCCTTATAATTTGCCTTTATTTATGATTACATGATAACTTGAATAAACTTATGGTGGTGTTGGGGGAGGGGGGGAAGACAATTTATATTTTTTTATTTAGCCTAATTAGAGTTTAGACCCTAAATTTTATACCAACTTAAGGAAACGTTTGGTACACGAAATTTGCTTTTGAAGTTAAGATTGCTATTACTCTTTGCAACTGTGACTGTAGAGGGACTATTTTCTGCAATAAAAATCGTTAAGACTTCATTATTTAACCGATTGGGAGATGAGACGATAAATGATTGTTTGGTAGCATATAATGAAAGAGACATATTAGATGCCATCAATAATTAAGATATCATTTAATATTTTCAAATATGATGTCTTCAAGGGTTTTATTGTCGAAAAAAGGGGGGTTATTTAGTGATTGTAGTATTTTATGATATTTTGATATTAGCATATGATATTTGTAGGATTATAAATGTGTTTATTATAAAAAAAAATAGTAATCGTCGTGCCCCTAGATGAAACTGTAACATATGCAACTGTAACGGATATAATCAACAAAAGTCTGTAAGCAACATAGGCATTTGGATAACAACTATCGATTTTCTTAAAGTAATTCAGCACATAAATGGCTATTTTTGCTTCTATTAGTAATGATTTAGTGTATTAAGAACTTCTGATCCATCAATATCAGATCACGACATAAGAGATTGTCAATAACGGAAGGGTAGAGGAGATTGAGAGCGTTGGACTCTTAAAACGATGGAAGGAGATAAAATTTTGAAAGCGATTGAACCAAAGATTTTTGTTAGTTTGACTAACTAAATATTATCTCTTGGTATTATAGTATATGAGGTTTAGATATCATATGACGGAAAAAAGAAATTACACAAACTAAAAGGATTATAATGAGTCTCCCGGACTTTGTTCAGAATTAGGCTTACATACATTGAGTAGTAGAAAAGAAATTATGGTGCTCTCTAAAATTTTGAATCTGAGACAATCGTCTCATGAACCTCATTTAAAGTATGGGACTGGCCACATCCTATTCCTAACCATTATTGAGGATTTAAATTTAGATATTTTTTTATAGAGTCACAACTCTCATTGTTAGGGCGGAGTATTGGGTATGGGCTATCATAAGTTTTATATTTTTTTAGGGACTATTAAAAAAATTTATTGTGGGCAACACATTCTCCTCTCTCTAAATACAAAATTCCACTCTCATCTTCTTCCTACTTACTCCCCAATTCATTTCATTTTCGTTTTCGTTTTCCAACCCTAGACGGTCGCACACACACTTAGACTACTTCCAACCATGGTAATCTTTTTATGCTTCTCTATTTTTAACATTTTTTTTCTTCTTCCTTTTTTTTTGAATTTTAGTTCCCATGTAATTCTGGTGTGTTTTCAAACTTTACTTATTAGATTATATGCTAATAAATTTCTAATTGGTGTTTTTTCAAAGTTTAGAACACAAAATTAAGGTTTCCAACCTAAAATTTTGACACAGTTTTTTTGGAGACGACATAAGATTGTCAGGATCTTGACAGTTCGACATGGAATTCTCAACCTTAGGACTGGCATGATCCTAACAATTATAGCAATAGCTTGGACTATTAGGATCCTGACAATCATGACTATTGTTAAGACCGCAAGAATTCTGACAGTCCTAAGGACAAAGTTTGTTTATTTCTACATATTGAGTGAATATACATTATGTGTTGTAGTCAGGTTGAAGCAAAGAAATGGATCTGGATCTGTGTTGTGGTCAATATTGAGCTAATTTGCTGAGAAGTCAATCCATGTCATTCCTCCTGCTACAAGGAGCACTTGATGAGGCTTCCATGTCTGGTTATTATCGGATTCCTTGCAGTATTCTTTCTACGAACAAGTTGTACCATGGGGAAGCTGGATTAATTACTGAATCGATCCTGCCATTGGCCGTTCCCACATATGTAGGCTGGCAATGCCAGAGGTGTTGTCTTTTTTGAATTTATGTATTATTTATTAACATTTCTTTACTTGTGAACAATATCAGTAGTTTTGTAAGCTGATAATTTTATAATTTATTACTTATTTAAGGGTGGTAGATATGCATATAATGTTGTCCGATAGAAAATAAATAATCTTTTATGTTTGATTGGGCTTTTTTCCATGGAAAATATTTCCATCACAAATTTTCCACCAATTGTAGTGTTTGATAGCTTAAATTTTCCATGGAATTATTTTCCAAAAAACTATCATTTTCCATATTTTCATCTAAAATGGTGGAAATGAAACTTGTCCAACCCATAGGAAAATGTCATTTTCCATGGAAAATAACTATTTTCCGTGGAAAATAATGGCAATCAAACACCTAAATTAAGTTTTTCATGGAAATTTTTTAAATTCCATGGAATTTTTTCTTAGGAAAATAATTCCATGGAATTAATTTCTTTTCCACATATTTTCCACCTTGCAATCAAACGCACCCTTATTGGATTTCAATTTCAACTATGTAGAAGCCAAGTATGTTGCTGCTTCAGTTAATTTATAATGTAATTTTTTTCCGTTTGAGAATGTGTTAGCAATGGAGAATGGAATAATTTTCTGTGTATATTCATTAGAAGAAAACTCCAATTTATAGAGATTACAAAGAAAGTACATATAGTAAGTACAACGGTAATATTACAAAGAAGGAAAGTACAACGGTAATATTATAAAGAAGAAAAATACTAAAAAGAAAATTATGTAAGTGCATGACTCTATCCTTAACATCCCCCCTCAAACTCAAGATGGTTTAGAAAACATATTGAGTTTGGATACGAGAAAGTTGAATCGAGCTAAGGGGTGTGTCTTTGTAAAAAATCTGCAACTTGAGCTTCAGAAGTAATGTAGGGTAGGTGAATTGTTCTTTTTGTAAAATGATCCCTGACAAAATGGCAGTCAAATTCAATATGTTTGGTGCGCTTATGGAAGACATCATTGTGAGCTATTTGAATAGCACTCTTACTGTCACAAAACAGAGGAGTTGGCGATGAATGTTCAACGCCCATGTCATGAAGTAGCCAGCGTAACCATATAATCTCAGACGTAGCGTGAGCAAGGGCCCCGTATTCAGCTTCAGCACTTGAGCGTGCAACTGTTGTTTGCTTCTTACTTTTCCAAGAAATGAGAGAATCGCCAAGAAATATGCAGAAGCCAGTGGTAGAGCGACGATCTGTGACATCTCCCGCCCAATCAGAATCAGAATAGGCACGAAGAGTGAGCGTGGAGGTAGAAGATAAGTGTATTCCTTGATATAAAATGCCCTTCAAGTAGCGTAAGATTCGAGTAACAGCTGCATAATGAACAGAGTGAGGTGAAGACATAAATTGACTTAAAATATGAACCGCATGACTGATATTTGGTCTAGTAATAGTGAGATAATTAAGAGCCTACAACCTGGCGGTACATAGTAGGATCAGAGAGTAAGGTGCCGTCAGATGCATAAAGTTTTGCATTCAATTCAAGTGGAGTATCTGCAGTCTTACTATCAGTTAAATATGCTCGAAGAAGTATTTCAGATGCATACTTTACTTGAGAAAGAAAATAACCATCGGAAGTACGATCAACCTCTATCCCAAGAAAGTAACAAAGAATACCTAGATCTTTCATCTCAAAATACGTGCTTAAGTGTAACTTTAAAGCATGAATACCTTGTAAATCATTACATGTAATGACCATATCATCTACGTATACGACCAGAATGACAATACCTTTGCTAGACGAGCGAAAGAACATAGCAGAATCATGTGTACTTTGTGTAAAATCATGATTAGTAATAGCAGTGCAGAACTTTTCAAACCAAGCTTTAGGTGCTAGCTTGAGACTGTATAGAGCCCGACGAAGTTTGCAAACCTGATGAGGAGAGTGTGTGTAATGTAGAGCCCCGCTTTCGATAGCGACGGACTTCATAATATGCTTGCGCCGAGTCGGATCGGCCGGGAACTTAGATGGCCATCTGACTCGATCGCTAAGCTTGGTAAACGATAACACCTTGCGGCATCGATCAAATCGATTTGGACGGACGTTACGAGAATCGATCCAACTAATGGAACGACTTCTGTTGGAATAAGTCCTAGATGCAACGGACGGCGTCTCGGCGAGTGAGCTCTATATAAGAGTCCCTTCGACGGGACCGGACCGCTGTATGGTTTTTTGGAGCTTTTGTCGCTGGGTTTTGATGAAGTGCTTTCGCATCGTTTTTCGGGATGCAATTGCAGGAGCTCGTGTAACTAAAGCTTGACGTTACGAAGCGCTTCGACGAACGGCACGAGCAAAGTAATCGGTGGGTGATTCGGCCCCTTCTTTTCTACTATATCCCATAAACTAATTCCTTGCCCCGAATTCATTCAAATCGAACGATGCTTGCATGCCAATCCACTAAGGTGAAGAACTCGGGAAAAAAACGTATCGATTTAGAGTAATCTACTCTGAAAAATACAAGTTTATCACATAAACCAGAAAGTTTAAGGTTCTAGTAAAAAGATAGACTATTTTACGTGCTGCAAAATAATACGAAACATCAATTATGGGTTATGATGCCTCGGACAATTTGGTGGTCACGGGATGCTAAATCGGGAGTACGGCTTGGGAAAAATGAATCGTTGCATGAGTTAGGAGAAATGATAATACCGTTCAATACTGTCCGTGCTATACAAAACTACTTGCATATATTAAACTATTCACGCATTGGCATGGTCATGGACAGCTTGTGCACAAGTTGATTTTCCTCGAATCGGTATCCGGGGCATCAAAATCGAATCGACCTAGGGGGGATGAATAATCGTGCTTCGACACTGATGCATTACGGGACCGTCGGTCAGGCTTGCAACCTAGACTGAACGGGCCAAAATACCGTTGAGATAGTCCCACGTGATGTGTAACATCAATGACCGCGCATATAAGATAGTAGCATGCTCACCTATTTTCTTATGCAGGTGTAAATATTATCTCTGTTTTCATGCAGGGACGAGCACGGCCGTGGTAAGAAATATGATAAACTGCTATGTTTAACTGTTTGCTTTATTACTCAAAGATGGCTATCGAATATGAACTGAATTTATTTAGTTCTAATAGAAAGACAACTCTAAAGCATGCCTACCCTAACAATCAGAGTCGGTTTAGATGAGTGGGTTCATCTCGTCCACTTAGCAAGTGTGCTAATCCCATCCCCCAATTTCTCCAGGTACGGCGGGCGCTCTCAACTAAACTAAAGCTGAAGTGCGAAGAGGCATTTTGAAGCTCTTCCTATGCTGAAGTATTTTGAAGCCAATTCAATCGACGGCTTATGTATAAAGGGGCGAATGTATGGGACGACAAGCGTTAGTTCAGGCAACTTGTCGAGTATATTTCTTTCTGTTTTCAATCAATGTAGCCGCAACGACATCCAATGTAATTATGACTTGCACTTCGTTGCAAGCTATAAATGAAAATCATTTCTATCTTCCTATACTGCATCTTATATTCTGATATAATTTGTGAAGTTTCAGCTTGGCGTATTAATATGAAAAGCAATGTAACGTTCTTGCCTTGTACGAGTACAATTCCAGACTCGTACGGCATCACGCCTTAGCGAGGACGATCGAATCGGCAAAATAACACCGGGAACGAACGGTTTGTTGACTCGGGACGTGATAAATTGGTATCAGAGCACAGTTATGTTTTCTCAAATTTTTGAAAGATGTTTCATTGTTGGAATGTCCGTTGCGATAGCTCGATTGAATGCTTGTCGACATTCTGCGTGAAATACAAGTTCCATACAGGTAAGCCCGTAGATATTTTTGAAAAATACTAACGTGTTTACACTGTTTGTAGGAATGACTAAGCGAGATAAGAAAAATTCTGGCACAACACCCCAAACCGTGGATAGTACGTCGAGCACAAAAAGTACTGGCCCTAGCGAGACGACAATAGAGAAGATGCTACAATTAATGGAACTGCAGCAGCAACAGCTTCAAATGTAATTCAAAGCCCAATTTGATGCACAACAGAAGCAGATGAACGCCCTGACTCAGATAGTGAGCAAGATGGAGGGCGATACCAAGGCAACGAACGTGGTACCCGAGGAGAATCAAGGTGATCAAGAAGAAGACAAGGAAGAAGAAGAAGCTCAACCGCAAATAAAAAATTCTTCTTCCTTGTTCAAGGCAAAGAAGTTTCGTAAGATGAATCCACCTAAATTCAACGGCCGAGCAGAGCCTGATGTGATCGTAGGATGGCTCGTGGAGATTGAGGACCTGTTTAATCTGCTTAGCATTGAAGGGTCCCAGAGGGTGACATGTGCGGCGTTACAGCTGCAACTGTGGGCCTACGACTGGTGGACAGCTAAGAAGCAGAAGATCTACGAAGCCGATACAGACGCCACAATTTTCTGAAAAATATTCAAGAAGCTGGAATAACTCCATCCAATCAATCATGACCAATCAAGAGTACGGCTTGATACTTTAACTAACTCGGGTTATTAAAGGCCTAGTTACTAGTAAATGCAATGAGATTATCCCAACAGCCAAAAGCCCTGCAGACCATCCAGTTATTCAGGTCGAATGTCCGTTTATGAAGAATGCAACACGTGACTGTGTGCTGGAAATGTGTCCTACTCGTCGGTAGGCTACAAGTCCACTTAATGCGCCCAGATAACGGTATTGCCTATAGCTGGGAATCTCTTCATGTCTACTGAATTATTCTAGTTTATTAGCCTTAGTCAATTACTGTAGGTATCCCTGACCGTGGTACTCAGGGATCCCTATCCTAGACATGATGCAAGACAGTACTGGTTTATTTTTACAAACACAATCACCCACGGTGTACATGTCATTCATTCTTGTCATGTCGTGCTAGCTGTCGCAACAGCATGTCGAAATATATTATGTCAGTTTACTTGTTAAGAGTGCGCCACGGCGGGCCACTATCGTGTTCAGAAATTATGCCAGAATTTACATGTTATAAGCATAAAGGTGATATTCAATTTAATAATAATAATAATAAAAGGGACGACTATTGAAGGGGGTCATGCGGCTATTAGGTTCATGCGGCAGAAGACACGCGCGCCTATGTGGCTGGAACTGCGCGCTCATGCGGCTGGAAGCGGGCGGCACATGCGGCAGTGGGAATTCGAGCTTATGCGGCTGTGGAAAGGATGGGATCATACGACAGCGGGATGGCAAGGCCTTATACGGCTGCGGAAAGGAGGGGCTCATGCGGCTGGGAGTGCAAGAGCCTCATGCGGCTAAAATCCAAGGCCATGTGCGGCTGCGGGTATAATCAAGCTAATACGACAAAATATGCAAGAGCCCATGCGGCTGTGGACATGCCAGTGCTCATGCGGCTTAAGGGCCAAAGCTGTCTCATGTGTCACGACCCGCACCCGCTTTTCGGATACGAGACGTGTCCAAGCCAGCCTACGCCGCAGAGTCGGCGGTAGAACGCTGTCAAGCCCGCAAGAATAAATGCTCAAGAAATACCTTTGTTGCTCATTCACAATTCTACATTTATTACAACATTTATAATTAAAGAATATACAAGATGTTACATTTAATAAAAGTGATACAGTTGCTTTCTATTTCTAGGTCGTCTTCAGCATACCCAAGTTCTCCCAGTGCTAAGAGTGATCGCGGTTAAACCTGAAAAATGTTGGTTATCCAGTCAGGATTGGAACAAGTACACAAACCGACGGCAATGCAAAACACAATAGAATTAACAAGACATGAAAATAGCATAAGGAATATAAAATCTAGTAAGAAAACTGATGACATGGCACGGTGGAAAAGTAAAAAGGAAAAACTAATAAAAGACATCTATCTAGGTTGTGTGAAATATCTGTTTCAACATGTGAACGGCTGGGGGGTAAATAAGGCACACTGCACGTGTCGTGCGCAGCGGCTAGCATTCACGAGAGACATTGGGATAGTTCTGGGTAGTCCACATGTCTACTAAGATATTTCCCCTCCCGACTACTCCGTGTGACGAGCGTGTCAACAAGCAGCAAGATAAATATATAGACATGAAATGAAAAGACTACTATGAATCGGAAAGCAATCAGAAAGTGCACTTGCCTGAGGTCCTTAGCTGGAGAAACCAATAACACTATACCACTCACGAGCCACAATCAGTCAACACATGCAGAAGTCTCCGGATGCTGAAATAAACAGTAATAACGTTCTCAGAATAGTCAAACTAGCTAGGATTGCCTGTCTTTAAGTCCAATTATGGACACAGGGGCAAAACGGTAATTTCGGGCAAAAACGATGTCCGTCGTTGGACCCGCTTTGCACCGAAAAGCATGCCAGAGTCAACGGTCTCTAAAGTCATCAAACTACATGTCTACGGATCCAGTTTACCGATACGAACCCATCCGTATGTCCTAAGTTGGATTCCGGCGGGCCGTGCACAAAATCGCCCGTTGAGTGGGACCGTGGGGCCCGTAAAATGACGCACGATTCAACTGTCTCAGAATTGGACCAAACTTGGCATACAGGACCAGAAAAACGATACGGTCCTGTTGGCATAAGTTTCGTCTCGATCTGACGAGCGTGCACAAAGTTATGACTAAATTTGCATTGTACGGATACGGGGCGATTTCGACGGATACGCGTCGAATTCGTCGCGCACACGCGACCAATTTGAATTCCGTCAAAGCACACACGACCACGAAGCTGTTACGCAGCTTTCGATGTCTTTGATGCACGACCACGTCACCCGAAATGGCGGGACGGACGTCGTGTGGAGCGATTTTGTGATTTTGAAAACAGATTTTTCCCGAACTTTGAAGTTATATTAACAGCAATATAATTGATGAAAAATAAATCTATAAACAGGGTTCCCATCTCGTATATGTTGGCAATATTCGTGTTCAGGTGGAATTTCTAAAAAGTTACTGGATTGATGGAAATCGGTCCGTCAATGTAGGTTCCTGGACTGCGAAACTATCCTGTTTTTGGACAGGTTTTTGCTTGACTTCGAGCTCGTTTTCCGACGTACATGACGCAAAATAAATTGAAGTGTTTGAAGGAAATAGGTTTGGTTATGTCGGATCGTACCGGGAGAAAACGGCTCGTGACGAC